>CM053026.1:790470001-790477501 GCA_028564925.1 Lithobates sylvaticus
TATGGACTGGGAACGTATCTACCACTGTATTCACAAAAACACTATCATTGTCTCAGCACAAGAAAACTCGTACAAAATTTATGCCAGATGGTACCGAACACCAGACATCATACACAAATACCACCCCGAAATTCCACCTCTATGCTGGAGATGTAATCTGGTAACGGGCACCCCGCTCCATATTTGGTGGGACTGTACTCTAATCCAACCTTACTGGAAGAAAGTCCATACTACTATAACACACATTTCCACATATGATGTAGAATATACACCCGCCCAATTTCTCTTGCAACATCTCTCACTACCCCACTCAGTATATAAAAAATCTATCCTTCCACATTTACTCAATGCAGCTAGACAGTGCATACCATCTCGTTGGAGATCTACGACTCCTCCAACTGTCACAGACTGGTTTCGACGTATTGACAGGATCTCTGAGATGGAGAATATCATTCATCAAGCCAGAGACACTCCAACCACATATAGTAATATATGGTCCTGTTGGCTGCAATTCAAGACCTCACAATCCTATCAGGAACTTATTGCTTCCCCTTAAGGGTGCTTCTGCGGTTGGCTGTTCTGACCTTCCTACAGTGACCCCGTTCTGACCTGAATCCGTTATGCTATGCTGACCTCCTGCTAATGACCTTCCTTACAAAAGCGGTCCCCATACTATGGGACTTCATTCCCTTATACCCTGTAGATCCCCTAATGGTCCTCGAATAGATTAGTATCTGTCCTCCGCCTTCCATCCCACTTTATCATACTTCATATCACATCAGGCTTCTGACCCTCGATGATGATCATGTCTCTACCCCAGCATGGTCTGAATTTCCTAAACCCTTCGTACACCTTTTAGTCCGCCACTCCTCTCATACTTTTCACTCCTCAGTCTCCCTCTCCCCCAGCACAGCATGTTCCCATTTGGGGTGCTGGGGTTGAGAGGGATCTGCACTGGACCTACTCCATGACCCACACACCCATACACGCGTCTTAGCCCCTTGATGACTCTGTATATGGTTGAGTCGCCATAGCTTATGCTCTAATATGATTCTGTCCACAATCCGACTTGATAATATGATAAACTGAATTTTCACATATACTTGCTTTAGGTTACTGTTATGTTTCGTTTACAACTTTTATCGCTTGTTTGCGTTGTACTGTATAAGATATGCAACCTTACCATCTATTCCCTCTCTTACCTGTTATATTTCAAGTGAACGCCCTTAAGGATGTATAATGTATGTATTTACTTATATGCATTTCATAAGGATTTATTGTATCTGTTGCTGTTTTATCTTTCTCAATAAAAACTTTATTGGAAAAAAAAAATATATATATATATATATATATATCTCACCCACACACTGTGTATATATATATATATATATATATATATCACCTCTACACTGTATATATATAGATATATCTCACCTATACACTGTATATATTGTGACGGTATGTGAGGTGAGATACATGATAATAGGTACATTTCACCTCACATTTGTTCCATTGTAAGGGACTAAACCAAAATCCGGCCCGGTTTTTCCAGCCTCCGTGGCAGGCTGGGTTCCGGTCCGGATATTCGGGTCCACTGGAGACACAGCAGGGTTCTGGTTTTGAGACTCAGGAAGGAACCCGAGGGGGAGGAGCTCTGGCTGTTGGACTAAAGCTTTGCTTTTCCGTATGTTTTGTGGGTGTCGGGGACCCGCCCCGCCCGCCATGTATACAGAGGAGGCCAATTGTTTAGTTGGCGCCGGACGGCAACGATTTCATTTACTGTTTGTTTTGTTTGTTTTTTGTTTTTTTTATTTTGCAAACCTCCTGCAAATATACCCCGACATCCGCCAGATTTATAAGAAAGTGCCAGTTTGCTGACTGTCCTTCAGAAAAAGGAGATCCCCACTATATATATATATATATATGACCTATATACTGTACAACTTGGGGGAACAACAAACTGAAATCTATTATGTGGAGAGAAGTGTAAACTCTTCTGGGTACATGACGGCACCCCTCTTCTATATGGGGGTGTCGCATGTTCAGAATTATCGGTACACACCGGACATCATTTAAAGTTCTGCTGTTCTCGTAGGTCTTTCCTGACATTTTATTAAGCCCCGTATACAGGATCCAAATATCAGACGGCAGATCTTCAGGTTTTTTTGCATTCTACAGGAGGTCCTCGAGTTACAAACCTCCGTGTCAGGGCTCTAGCCGCCCTGGGCACCCTAGCCGGAGGGTGCGCGGGCACCTGGGCAGCCCTGGTCCCTCTGAACGCCGGCGCGCGCACTCGTGCGCGCGCTCCCGTGCGCAAATAGCGGGCGCGCGCGCCCCCGTGCGCGTGCACGTGCGCGATCGGCGCCGCTTTGGCGCCAGTGGCCTTATTTAAAGGGGACAGCTGCCTGCATGCGGCGCTGTCCGTCTCAGCTCCCACCTGTGACCCCAACCTGAACCTGTCTGAGCTCCCTACCTGTGACCCGGCTTGTTTGACTCCGCTACTTTCTCCGTTCCTTGACCCCGGCTTGTTTGACTCTGCTCTGGACTGTGTTACTGTTGCTGAACCCCCGGCTTGCCTCCTGACCATCCTCCTGCCTGCCGTCCTTACCTGTCTGCCTTACCTGTTGTGACCCGGCTTGCCTGACCATCCCTGCTCCAGTGTCCCTGCACAGGTCTCCGCTGCTGCCGTCATCTGCTGATCTTCTGCCGTTGCTGTCAGCTACTTCAGCCGTCTGCTGCTGCTCCTGTTGTCGGTTTACCTCCTGCCTCCTGGTCTTCTGCCGAACCTTCATCTGCAGACCTACCCTCAGAGCAAGCCCTGCATCTACCCTGCATCAGCCTGCTGCATCCACACGGACACTCCTACCCGCTGAGTTCACGGCTACGCTGTCCCCAATCCAGCAGGCCCTGAACCAGAGTTGTAAGAGAGGTCGCCAACCATCAAGTCAGGCTCAGCACTACCAGGTACCTAACAGTACGGACAGCCAATATGACTGAGCCTGCGGATGGAGCCTCAACCATGCGGGAAATGTGCTCCCACCTGGCAGCCCTCACACAAGCCGTGAAATCCCTGCAGGAGGGATACACCAAGCTGGAAGGCCAAGTTCAACAACTTGCCAGCCCCATGGCTGCTGCACCTCCACCACCAGTGCAACCTGCCTCCCAACCAACAGTGGTGATGCTTCCCCCTGAACCTAGAGTACCTATCCCAGAAAGGTTCTCGGGCGACCGGTCCAAGTTTCAAGCTTTCCGAGATGCCTGCCAGCTTTACTTTGCCCTGCAACCCCGGACCTTCTCCCTGGAAGTCACCAAGGTGGGATTCGTGGTGTCTCTTCTACAAGGAGAACCCCAGTCCTGGGCCCACCGCCTTCTGGGAGCCAACAGTGTCATGACCCAGTCCCTAGCCGCCTTCTTCCAGGCAATGGCACAGTTGTATGACGACCCTCAACGCACGGCTACAGCTGAATCTGCCCTATCCGCGCTCCAGCAAGGCCGCAGGACGGCAGAGGACTATATCACGGACTTTAGGCCCTGGAGCGCGGATACTCAATGGAACAATGCAGCCCTCAGACACCAGTTCCGCATGGGCCTCTCAGAGGGGTTGAAAGACGAACTGGCCCGTGTAGGAGTTCCTGAGGACCTTGAGGACCTTGTCACTCTGACAATCCAATTGGACCGTCGCCTACGGGAGCGCCGAGCTGAACGCTCTGCTTTGCCCAGTCGCCCAGCTTGGATGGTCGCTAGGGCTCCGGTTCTTCCTGCCACTCGCTACCTACCTGCTCCCTCTACACCTCCCGTGGGACCTGCTTCAGATGGTTCCGAACCGATGCAGATTGGTCTTCTACTTGCCCCCTTGACGCCCGAGGAACGGGCCCGACGTCGCCAGTTGAATCTGTGTCTGTACTGTGGGGGCTCTGGACATTTCGTGAATGGTGGCCCTGTCAAGACGCGTAAGTGCTTGTCATCCGGTTCTCCTCTCTCTGCACCCTGCCCAGCCAGTACTATTCACCTTACCCTTCCTCTGTCATTGCAGTGCCAGGGAAGGACAATCCTCACCAGCGCCATCATTGACTCCGGGGCGTGTAGCTGTTTCGTGGATGCCACCTTCGCCAACACTCACGCCCTGCCGCTCCAGAGGAAGACCCAAGGACTTACTGTGTTTCTGGCGGATGGGTCCCGCATTAAGTCTGGCCAGGTGACTCAAGAGACTCTGCCCTTAACCGCTACAATTTTCCCTCAACATCAGGAGCTTCTGACCATGGACGTGATCTCCTCTCCCCTGTTCCCGGTCATCCTGGGTATGCCATGGCTCCAGGCCCATAACCCGCTGATCCATTGGTCCACCGGGGAGGTAGAATTTCAATCTCGGTACTGCCAGGAACACTGCCTACCTGCAACCCTCGGAACATCCTCTACCTTGCTTTGCCTAGACGCGGATCAAGACCTACGCCAATCTGTACCCCAACCTTATCATGACTTTCTGGACGTTTTCAGCAAGCGGGGGGCGGACTCCCTTCCGCCCCACCGTCCCTATGATTGCCCCATCGAGCTCCTCCCTGGGGCTGAAATTCCCTGCGGTCGCATTTTTCCTCTCTCCGATAAAGAACAAGAGGCCCTGAAGACCTACATTGCCGAAAACTTAAAGAAGTGGTTCATCCGCCATTCCACCTCTCCTGCTGGCGCAGGCATCTTCTTCGTCACCAAGTAGGATCAGTCCTTGAGGCCCTGTGTGGACTACCGCGAGCTCAATAAAATAACGGTCAAGAAATCGGTACCCCCTGCCCTTAATCCCTGAGCTCTTTCAGAAGCTAAGATCGGCAACGGTTTTCACCAAATTGGACCTCAGGGGTGCATACAATTTGGTCCGCATTCGGGCCGAGGACGAGTGGAAGACGGCTTTCCGGACTCGATTCGGCCACTATGAGTACTTGGTCATGCCCTTCGGGCTCTGTAATGCCCCGGCCACGTTCCAGCATTTCATCAATGATGTACTCAGAGACTATTTGGACATTTTCGTGATCGTCTATCTGGACGACATCTTGATTTTCTCCCAAACCCTAGAACAACATCGTTGGCATGTGGGCAAGGTACTCCTTCGACTCCGACGGCACGGCCTGTATGCAAAGGCCGAGAAGTGCGAATTTGAGCAGCATGAAATCCAGTTTTTGGGACTTGAAATCTCCCCGGCAGGCATTAGAATGGACCCTCAGATGGTGTCCGCCGTTCTTGACTGGCCAGCACCTGTAGATAGAAAAGGAATCCAACGGTTCGTAGGATTTGCAAACTTCTACAGGAAGTTTATTAAGGGGTTCTCTGCTATCATCACCCCCATCACCCAGCTGACCAAGCAGGGCACACGCTTCCACTGGGGCCCGGAAGCTCAAGGGGCCTTTGATCAGCTTAAAAGACTGTTTACCTCCGCCCCTATCCTCAGTCACCCCGACCCTGAACTCCCTTACATCTTGGAGGTCGATGCATCTGAAGTGGCAGTTGGGGCGGTCGTGTCACAACGACAGGGCAATAAAGACACCATGCACCCAGTGGGATTTTTCTCTCGGAAACTTTCTCCAGCCGAGAGGAATTATGATGTCGGGGACCGGGAACTCTTGGCTATCAAATCGGCACTAGAGGAATGGAGGTACCTCTTGGAGGGAGCTAATCATCCAGTACTCATCTACACTGACCATAAGAACCTTGAGTACTTACGAACTGCCAAGCGACTCAAACCCCGACAAGCCCGCTGGGCTCTGTTTTTCTCAAGGTTCTGCTTTCATATTACGTATCGTCCCCGTTCCAAGAATGTGAAACCTGACGCCCTTTCCCGGATGTTTGACAGTCCCAAGGACTCCACCACCCCAGACACCATCCTATCTTCCGGAAACTTTCTACTTTTACAGCCAGATCTGCTATCTCAAATCCGGGAGGCATCCGCCAGTTCCCAGGGACCCCATGGGGTCACCCTAACTTCCAGTGATGGACTTCTCTGGAGGGGAAGTCAAGTCTTCGTCCCCGAATCTGTAAGGGTGAAGGTCCTGACCCTTCTACACGACCATCACTGGACATGGTTGCCTCTCACCTACCTCGGAGCTCCTTCATGAACGTACGCATAATCTCCTACTCTTTATTTTCCAGATTATACTCCCATAGCCACTTGATCCTTTCTCACCTACTGTACCTTCTCTCTTCATCGTTCTACCACCAATCCTAATCGCCCTTTCGTATCCGTGCCACATGCTCTCCACGCACATATACACGCCGTGTCAATTCGGGACCACCACTTTCTATCCACGCCTCCACAGTTTAGCCAGGCAATTCCGATGCGGGCTCGTTCCAACCCATCCAACCTGCAACATTACACTCGACGCCATGCCACCGGTTCGTCCTCTCGACCCACCCTCCAATACCACCACCCTCTCCCAAAACGACCCCCTCAATTCCACATGTCCTTAATCTCCCTGGTTCGCTCGGTTCACTAACCACACTACCTACTTAACCTTCTTAAGTTCTAGTGGACCAACGTAACTCGGGAGCCGAAAAACTGACTGTCAGCTGGATGCCCACGCCTATGACCTTTTGGTGGCCCACACTAAAGGAATTCTGCAAGTCTTATGTTGACTCCTGCCCTGTTTGTAACCGCAGCAAGACGTCTAGGAACCGAGCTTGGGGACTTTTGAAGCCTCTTCCTGCACCTGATCGACCTTGGCGAATGTTGTCCATGGACTTTATATTCGAGCTTCCGTGCTCAGAGGGGTGCTCTGCTATTTTTGTAGTAGTGGACCGGCTGTCCAAACTGGCCCACTTTTTGCCTTTAAGGGGAACACCATCTGCCACAGAGACTGCCCATCTTTTATTAAGGAGATAGTCAGGTTACATGGGGTTCCGGCCAATATAGTATCAGATAGGGGGGTCCAGTTCACGTCCCGTTTTTGGAGGGCCCTTTGTGAGATCCTTCAGATTGAGCTGGCCCTTTCTTCTGCATACCACCCCCCAAACTAATGGGCAGACGGAACGCACCAACCAGACTTTAGAGCAATACATAAGGTGCTTCACGTCCTTTGTGCAGGACGATTGGGTGTCCCCATTACCCCTAGCAGAATTCTCTTATAATAATGCCAGTCATTCAGCCACAGGACAATCCCCATTTTTTGCAAACTACGGTTTTCACTTGTCTTTTCTCCCTGACTTTCTCCCCGAATCTTCAGTCCCGGCAGTCCAGGATACAGCTTCGTTCCTCAGCCGCAACAACAGGATTCTTCAGGAGGCAATCACCAAGGCACAGAGGAGGACACAAAAGATTCTTTGATCGGAAGAGGAGGGGTGAGCTGTACTTGCAAAACCCCATCAAAATGGGGGATCCCACTTTCCCCCCCTTTCCCAACTAAGGGGGGTCCGGGTCCCAGGCCCCAGGGCCCCAATTGGGGGGGCCTTTTAGGTTTCCCCCCCCCCAAAGTGGGGGGGGGTTTCCACGGTTTCCCCAGACTTCTGGACGTAAAATGGGGG
>CM053026.1:790482501-790485783 GCA_028564925.1 Lithobates sylvaticus
AGATGGGTGTACCTGGGTCCCACTGGTTTCCACCAGACTTCTCCGGACAGTAGATGGGGGTACCTGGGTCCCACTGGTTTCCTCCAGACTTCTCCGGACAGTAGATGGGGTACCTGGGTCCCACTGGTTTCCACCAGACATCTCCAGACAGTAGATGGGGGTACCTGGGTCCCACTGGTTTCCTCCAGACTTCTCCGGACAGTAGATGGTGTACCTGGGTCCCACTGGTTTCCACCAGACTTCTCCGGACAGTAGATGGGGTACCTGGGTCCCACTGGTTTCCTCCAGACTTCTCCGGACAGTAGATGGGGTACCTGGGTCCCACTGGTTTCCTCCAGACTTCTCCGGACAGTAGATGGGGGTACCTGGGTCTCACTGGTTTCCTCCAGACTTCTCCGGACAGTAGATGGGGTACCTGGGTCCCACTGGTTTCCACCAGACTTCTCCAGAAAGTAGATGGGGGTACCTGGGTCCCACTGGTTTCCTCCAGACTTCTCCGGACAGTAGATGGGGGTACCTGGGTCCCACTGGTTTCCTCCAGACTTCTCCGGACAGTAGATGGGGTACCTGGGTCCCACTGGTTTCCTCCAGACTTCTCCGGACAGTAGATGGGTGTACCTGGGTCCCACTGGTTTCCTCCAGACTTCTCCGGACAGTAGATGGGGGTACCTGGGTCCCACTGGTTTCCACCAGACTTCTCCGGACAGTAGATGGTGTACCTGGGTCCCACTGGTTTCCTCCAGACTTCTCCGGACAGTAGATGGGGTACCTGGGTCCCACTGGTTTCCTCCAGACTTCTCCATACAGTAGATGGGGGTACCTGGGTCCCACTGGTTTCCACCAGACTTCTCCGGACAGTAGATGGGGGTACCTGGGTCCCACTGGTTTCCTCCAGACTTCTCCGGACAGTAGATGGGGGTACCTGGGTCCCACTGGTTTCCACCAGACTTCTCCAGACAGTAGATGGGTGTACCTGGGTCCCACTGGTTTCCTCCAGACTTCTCCGGACAGTAGATGGGGGTACCTGGGTCTCACTGGTTTCCTCCAGACTTCTCCGGACAGTAGATGGGGGTACCTGGGTCCCACTGGTTTCCTCCAGACTTCTCCAGACAGTAGATGGGGGTACCTGGGTCCCACTGGTTTCCTCCAGACTTCTCCCGACAGTAGATGGGGGTACCTGGGTCCCACTGGTTTCCTCCAGACTTCTCCAGACAGTAGATGGGGGTACCTGGGTCCCACTGGTTTCCACCAGACTTCTCCGGACAGTAGATGGGGTACCTGGGTCCCACTGGTTTCCTCCAGACTTCTCCGGACAGTAGATGGGGGTACCTGGGTCCCACTGGTTTCCTCCAGACTTCTCCGGACAGTAGATGGGGGTACCTGGGTCCCACTGGTTTCCTCCAGACTTCTCCGGACAGTAGATGGGAGTACCTGGGTCCCACTGGTTTCCACCAGACTTCTCCATACAGTAGATGGGTGTACCTGGGTCCCACTGGTTACCTCCAGACTTCTCAGGACAGTAGATGGGGGTACCTGGGTCCCACTGGTTTCCACCAGACTTCTCCGGACAGTAGATGGGGGTACCTGGGTCCCACTGGTTTCCTCCAGACTTCTCCGGACAGTAGATGGGGGTACCTGGGTCCCACTGGTTTCCACCAGACTTCTCCGGACAGTAGATGGGGGTACCTGGGTCCCACTGGTTTCCTCCAGACTTCTCCGGACAGTAGATGGGGTACCTGGGTCCCACTGGTTTCCTCCAGACTTCTCCGGACAGTAGATGGGGGTACCTGGGTCCCACTGGTTTCCACCAGACTTCTCGAGACAGTAGATGGGGGTACCTGGGTCCCACTGGTTTCCACCAGACTTCTCCAGACAGTAGATGGGGGTACCTGGGTCCCACTGGTTTCCACCAGACTTCTCCGGACAGTAGATGGGGTACCTGGGTCCCACTGGTTTCCTCCAGACTTCTCCAGACAGTAGATGGGTGTACCTGGGTCCCACTGGTTTCCTCCAGACTTCTCCGGACAGTAGATGGGGGTACCTGGGTCCCACTGGTTTCCACCAGACTTCTCCGGACAGTAGATGGGGTACCTGGGTCCCACTGGTTTCCTCCAGACTTCTCCGGACAGTAGATGGGGTACCTGGGTCCCACTGGTTTCCTCCAGACTTCTCCGGACAGTAGATGGGGTACCTGGGTCCCACTGGTTTCCACCAGACTTCTCCAGACAGTAGATGGGGGTACCTGGGTCCCACTGGTTTCCACCAGACTTCTCCGGACAGTAGATGGGGTACCTGGGTCCCACTGGTTTCCTCCAGACTTCTCCGGACAGTAGATGGGGGTACCTGGGTCCCACTGGTTTCCACCAGACTTCTCCGGACAGTAGATGGGGGTACCTGGGTCCCACTGGTTTCCACCAGACTTCTCCGGACAGTAGATGGGGTACCTGGGTCCCACTGGTTTCCTCCAGACTTCTCCGGACAGTAGATGGGGGTACCTGGGTCCCACTGGTTTCCACCAGACTTCTCCGGACAGTAGATGGGGGTACCTGGGTCCCACTGGTTTCCTCCAGACTTCTCCGGACAGTAGATGGGGGTACCTGGGTCCCACTGGTTTCCACCAGACTTCTCCGGACAGTAGATGGGGTACCTGGGTCCCACTGGTTTCCACCAGACTTCTCCGGACAGTAGATGGGGGTACCTGGGTCCCACTGGTTTCCACCAGACTTCTCCGGACAGTAGATGGGGTACCTGGGTCCCACTGGTTTCCTCCAGACTTCTCCAGACAGTAGATGGGGGTACCTGGGTCCCACTGGTTTCCTCCAGACTTCTCCAGACAGTAGATGGGGGTACCTGGGTCCCACTGGTTTCCACCAGACTTCTCCGGACAGTAGATGGGGGTACCTGGGTCCCACTGGTTTCCACCAGACTTCTCCGGACAGTAGATGGGGGTACCTGGGTCCCACTGGTTTCCTCCAGACTTCTCCGGACAGTAGATGGGGTACCTGGGTCCCACTGGTTTCCACCAGACTTCTCCGGACAGTAGATGGGGGTACCTGGGTCCCACTGGTTTCCTCCAGACTTCTCCGGACAGTAGATAGGGGTACCTGGGTCCCACTGGTTTCCACCAGACTTCTCCGGACAGTAGATGGGGGGTACCTGGGTCCCACTGGTTTCCTCCAGACAACTCCAGACAGTAGATGGGGGTACTTGGGTCCCACTGGTTTCCACCAGACATCTCCCGACAGTAGATGGGGGTACCAGGGTCCCACTGGTTTCCACCAG
>CM053026.1:790486283-790505980 GCA_028564925.1 Lithobates sylvaticus
CACTTCGGCCTCAGTAAGTACTCTCCTGATAGTACAAGCCAGCCATGTCTGAGGCCGACAGAGTGCGTTCACCCCTTGAGGCTTTGTGCCAACAAGTCTCAGCTTTAACTGAAGCCGTACAAAAACTGCAAGAGGGGTACACTCAAGTGGACAGTCGCCTGCAGCATCTTTCTGGGTTAGCCGCACCTACCTTGGCAGCCCCCTCAGCTTCCAGTGGAATCTCCGCTCCTCCTGGATCAGCTAATCCTACTGTAATTATGGCTTCACCTGAACCCAGGGTCCCTACCCCTGAACGCTTCACGGGTGACCATAAGAAGTTCCGGGCCTTCAAGAATGCTTGCTCCCTCTACTTGGCCCTCCAACCCAGGACTTTTTCTTCCGAAGTAGTAAAAGTGGGCTTCATTATTTCACTCCTGGCTGAGGAACCCCAGGCATGGGCCCATAGTCTGATGGAGCAGAGGAACCCAGCATTGAATGCGGTAGAGACCTTTTTTGAAAGTATGGCACAACTTTATGATGATCCGCAACGTGGAGCCACAGCTGAAGCTACTTTACATAACTTACTTCAGGGTCGCAGACTGGTGGAGGACTACACCGTAGAGTTTCGAAAATGGTCAGCTGATACCGGTTGGAACGAACCGGCCCTCAAATACCAGTATCGTCAGGGGTTATCCGAAGTCTTAAAAGATGAATTGGCAAGATCTGAGACTCCTGACACGCTGGAGGACCTGATTCAAGCTGCCACCAAATTGGACCGGCGCATGCGGGAGAGGCGTTCCGAACGCTTTCAGTCCCCCCGCTCCAACTGGACTTTCACCAGACCTACCTTGCCTCCACCCGCCACTGCGGCTTCAGCCGTGGCCAACCAGGAAACGGAGCCTATGCAGTTGGGGTTGGTCCGGGCCCCTCTCACGGCTGAAGAACGGCTCCGTAGGCGACGGGCGAATCTCTGCCTGTACTGTGGGGCTTCTGGACATTTTCTCAGTACCTGTCCTGTAAGACCGAGTAAGTCCTACCGTCAATGTCTTATGAACTATCAGTCTTCTGGGTTCTCCCAGACTTATGTCGCCCTCTTTGTCTCCTTACAGCTATCGGGAGAGGAGATCCGACTATCAGCAATCATTGATTCCGGTGCCTGCAGCTGCTTCCTTGACGCCACATTAGCTTCCAAATTGCACTTACCTCTGGTCTTGAAGAAACAAAACTTGCAGGTACACTTGGCTGATGGTTCTCTTCCCCGTTCAGGACTTATCACCCATGAAACCCAACCCATCCGGGTCACCACTGACTCTGGCCATCAGGAACTCATTCAGTTCGACATCATCCCATCTCCTATGTTCCCCATCATCTTGGGACTTCCATGGCTACAAATCCATGAACCACAGATTAACTGGGGAAGGAAAGAAGTCTCCTTCTCATCTCCTCACTGCACCCAGCATTGCTTCATTCAGGCCTCCGTTTCCTGCTCCACCATTTCTTTTGTTCCCGAGAGCCTTCTTCATGTACCCCCAGTTTACCTAGAATTCCGAGATGTGTTCGACAAACAACAAGCGAACTGTCTGCCGCCCCATCGGGCATATGATTGTCCCATCGACCTCCTCCCTGGATCAGCGATCCCTTTTGGCCGTATCTTTCCTCTGTCCGAAGTGGAATTAAAGGTCCTCAAGGCCTATATTGATGAGAATCTGGAAAAGGGGTTCATTCGCCCTTCCTCGTCACCAGCTGGAGCTGGCATCTTTTCGTAGGAAAGAGGGATGGCTCCCTGAGGCCTTGCATCGACTACAGGGAATTAAATAAAATCACAATTAAAAACCGGTATCCCCTGCCACTGATTCCAGAACTTTTCCAGCGTTTCAGATCTGCCCGAATCTTCTCCAAGTTGGATCTACGTGGGGCCTATAATCTTATCCGAATTAGGGCAGGAGACGAATGGAAAACTGCTTTTAGATCCAGATTCGGGCACTACGAATACTTGGTAATGCCCTTTGGGCTCTGTAACGCACCAGCAACTTTCCAGCACCTGGTCAATGATATTTTTCGCAAACATCTCGATGACTTTCTTGTCGTGTATCTGGACGACATCCTTATCTTCTCAGACACCCCGGAACTTCACCGAGTGCACGTGAAACAAGTTCTTTCCATTCTTCGGAGTCACAGTTTGTACCTCAAAGCTGAGAAGTGCGAATTCGAGAAAACTACAGTGCAGTTCTTGGGGTTCATCATTTCTACAAGTGGGGTCTCCATGGACCCACAAAAAGTTAAAGCCATACTGGAGTGGCCCGCTCCGGTAAACAAGAAAGGGGTACAACGATTCATCGGTTTCGCAAATTTCTACCGAAGATTCATTGTTGGCTTTTCCTCCATAGTGGCACCCATCACCAAATTGACTCATCAAGGCACCCAATTCCATTGGTCCCCGGAGGCTCAAGGGGCCTTCGACACGTTAAAGAAGCTGTTTTCGTCAGCTCCCATCCTGATGCATGCAAATCCAGCCTTACCATTTGTGCTGGAGGTGGATGCATCAGAGACGGCGACGGGAGCTATCCTGTCCCAAAGACTAGGTCCCAAGGCTCTCCTACACCCTGTGGCTTTCGCATCTCGGAAGTTAAGTCCTCCAGAGAGGAATTACGATGTGGGAGATAGAGAATTACTGGCCATCAAGTTTGCCTTGGAAGAGTGGAGATACCTCCTGGAGGGGGCTTCTCATCCAATTATGATTTGGACCGACCACCGAAATTTGGAATACCTCAGGACAGCCAAACGCCTAAAGCCTAGGCAGGCCCGATGGGCTCTTTTCTTTGCTAGGTTTAATTTCCATATCTCGTACAGACCCGGCTCGAAAAATGGGAAGGCAGACGCTCTCTCCAGGATGTTCCACGAAACACCCCAAGAAACTGAACCCAGTACCATTCTTCCACCACAGAATTTTCTTTCTCTCATATTGCAACCTGATCTGATTCCCGCTATTAAGGCAGCATCTGGGCAACTTCCAAATCAAGGAACTCCCCCAATGGAGATTCATGACGGACTACACTGGTTCCAGGGAAAGGTATTTGTTCCCACCGAAGTAAGACCCTTGACACTCAAAACCCTACATGATCTTAAACTTGCAGGACATTTTGGGGTTCGTAAAACAACGGAACTAGTTTCTCGTTCCTTTTGGTGGCCTGGGTGGAGACAAGACTGTCGGGATTATGTGTCGTCTTGTGTGGTTTGTCAACGGAACAAGGGGACCAACTCTAAAGCCTGGGGCCTGCTGAGACCCTTGTCCATCCCTGAGCGTCCATGGGCGGAGATAGCAATGGACTTTATCGTGGAACTACCTTCCTCAGAGGGATTCACCACAATAATGGTCGTAGTAGACCGACTGTCAAAAATGGCACATTTCCTTCCAATTACCGGCACCCCGTCTGCTTCTGCTACAGCCGATATCTTCCTCAAAGAGATTGTCCGACTCCACGGCTTACCTGCAACTATTACCTCGGATAGAGGTCCTCAGTTCACCTCTAAGTTCTGGCGAGAGTTATGCAAGACCCTGGAGATTAAAATATGCCTCTCTTCGGCCTATCATCCCCAAAGTAACGGTCAAACAGAGAGGACAAATCAGTCATTGGAGCAGTATCTTCGTTGTTTTTGCTCAGATTCCCAGGACGAATGGTCCAGTCTTCTACCATTTGCAGAATTTGCTTATAACAACGCGGTCCATACCGCCACCAATCAAACGCCCTTTTGGGCCAACTATGGATTCCATCCTTCCTTCCTACCAGGGTTCCTTCCTGAAATTGCTGTTCCGGCTGTCCAAGACCGAGTACGGTCCCTTCAACAAAACTTACAAAAAATACAAGAAGCCATGCAAAAAGCTCAGGAGGGGTACGAAAGATACTTTAATCGGGGAAGAAAGGAGAACCCGGATTTTGAAATAGGAGACGAAGTGTGGTTATCCTCAGTTAACCTCAAGTTAGCTATCCCCACACGGAAATTAGGACCTAAATTTATCGGCCCTTTCAAAATTAAACGGAAAATCAACCCCGTGGCTTTTGAACTTTCTCTGCCGGATTCATACAGGATACACCCTGTCTTCCACGCTTCCCTCCTGAAACCTGTCACTCCCAGTCCTTTCCCGGGCAGGATTGAACCCCCACCTCCACCAGTTCTGGTGGATGGCGAAACGGAATTCGTGGTGGAGAAGATTTTGAGTTGCAGGAAGAAGGGGAGGCAACTCCAATACTTGGTCAAGTGGGAAGGTTATCCCACGGAAGAAAACTCATGGGAGCCCTCAGGAAATCTGCATGCCCCACGTTTAATTCGGGCCTTCCACACCGAGCATCCAGAGCTGATGGCTAGTTTGGGCGTCCGGAGGCCGCCCCTCGGGGGAGGGCACTGTCAGGGAAACAGTCAGTTTAACGCGGTGCGCCGGGTGCCTATGCGCATGCGCGACGGGACGGCGTTCCGGCGCGCATGCGCCAGGTGCCTATGCGCATGCGCGACGGGACGGCGTTCCGGCGCATGCGCATTCGCGGCTCGGCGCTCCGACGCACGCGCATGCGCACTAGCGCACGCTTGAGCGTCCCAGTGCGTGACAGCGTCACATGACCACTTACATGGCCTATTTAAGGAAGTGGTTCAGATCAGTCCAGCGCTGGCTTGTCTTCAGCTTCCTGCTTAAGCTCTGTTCCTGTTTCCGGTATCCTGATTGCCTGATTGCCTGTTTTGACCTCGGATTTGCCCTTTGACCTTGCCGCCTTCTCCTGCCCTTGACCTCTGGACTGTTTACTGGACTTACCCGCTTGCTGCCTCTGGCCCCCTTGAACCTCTGCTTGTGACCTGGATTTGTCTGCTGTCTCCTGCCCTGAACCTCTGCTAGTGACCCGGATTTACCTGTCTACAGACCTGTACCTGCACCTGTATTCTGGAACTTCTCAACGTATTCCTGATCCCAGCACTTGGCTCCTACTTCAGTCCTCATCCTCTGGTTGGGTAGCCTGTGCCTCTTTGTGCCATTCACCCCCTGTCTCACCTCCAGGGGGCGGACTGCGCTCAGTTGCAAGGGTGAACCACTCTCGGCACTTCGGCCTCGGTAAGTACTCTCCTGATAGTATCTCTCACTAGGTTCAGTTTCAAGGGTGAAAAGTATATGGTCTGCAGCAAACTTTTCAGTTTTATCAGGTTTAGTATACATGGACATTTGTGTTTTGTTCTTGCATGCTTTGTGAAGCATTTTTGGAAGAATCTGGAGTGTAGTGCTTTCAATTTAATTTGGATTACATAGAAGAGTAATGACAGACAAAAGACCAAGGTGTCCATGGAGTCTGCCCCATTTTTCCCAAAAAAAGAAAAATGGAACTTATTGATTTATGCTTGTCCCTAGCATGTTTGAATCCACTTAATTTTGACTGATTGACCACCTTTTCTGGAAGTCTATTCCAAGCATCAACTACTCTTTCAGTAAAATAATACTTTCTAATAATAGCTTTGACATTTCCTCCTGCCAGTTTGAAGTCATGTCCCCATGTTCTTAATCTTAGCTTCATATTGAAAATACTTCCCTCCAAAATCGTATTCACCCCTTTAAATGTATTTACTCCCTTGGCATCGGCCGCATGCAAATAAGGGCCACATATTTGCGTGAATTACTGTCCAAACAGCTGTGCCGAGAGCGTGCACACTCCCGACACAGTTACTGGTGCCTAACTGAAAGCTCATGATCGCTGCTTGTAATCAGGAGTTTTCGGATCACTCGACCACCGTGCTCTGGTCAGGAAGGGGGATGAAGTGGTTAAAGTGGTTGTAAATCCCAGTCATGAAATTTGAATAAAACACATATATCTGTAGTGTTTACTTGTCTTTCTCCAAAGCTCCAAGTGTCGTTTCTCTCTGGTACTTCAATCCTCTGTTATCAGCATGAGTCACTTCTGAGAAGTTTTCCAGACACATGAGCTATAATTTGTTATAGGGAAGGGGATTAGAACACAGCTTGTCTATTCAGAATACAGATCTGCATATTCCTTTGTTCCTCTGGAGGGGGGTGTCCCTTTTATCCAATCTGTGTTCCTCAGTGTTCCGCAGTGTAGCTGCAGCCTCTTCTCTGCTTCTGACAGATGAAGAAAGATGTCCGTATCAAGGACAGGGACGAGTGGAAGACCGCATTTTGTACCCAATTTGGGCACTTCGAGTACTTAGTGATGCCCTTCGGTTGTGCAATGCCCCTGCCGCCTTTCAATACTTTATTAACAATGTGCTCCGGGACTTTTTGGACTTATTTGCTGTTGTTTATTTAGATGACATTTTAATCTTCTCTTCTTCCCTTAAATCCTATTGCAGGCATGTCAAGAGCGTGTTGGCCTGACTCCGACAACACGGTTTATATGCAAAAACCGTCAAGTGCCAATTTGAGCAGGAAAGTATACCATTCTTGGGCTTGATCATTTCCAGTAAAGGTATAAAGATGGACCCCCAGAAGATCGATGCGATTCTGGATTGGCCAACTCCTGCGGACAGGAAAGGGATCCAACGTTTCATCGGATTCGCCAACTTTTATCGCAAATGCATCAAAGGTTTCTCGGCTATTGTTGCACCAATCACGCAGCTTACCAAACAAGGAACCCATTTCCGTTGGTCCCCTGAGGCTCAAGAAGCTTTTGAATTCCTCAAGGGGCTCTTCACCTCTGCTACTGTCCTAAGACATCCGGATTCCTCTTTGCCATTTGTTCTAGAAGTGGATGCATCTGAAATTGCTGTAGGGGCAATATTATCCCAAAGACAAGGAACCAGGGCCCTGCTCCACCCCGTAGCCTTCTTCTCACGCAAGCTATCAACAGCAGAGAAGAATTATGACGTAGGAGATCAGGAATTGTTAGCAATTAAATCCGCATTGGAAGAATGGCGCTATTTACTGGAAGGAGCTTCTCACCCAATCCTACTATTCACAGACCACAAAAACCTGGAGTACTTGAGATCCACAAAAAGACTGAAAACGAGACAAGCCAGGTGGGCGCTCTTTTTCTCCCGGTTTGCCTTCCATGTAACTTATCGCCCAGGTTCTAAGAACATAAAGCCAGATGCTTTGTCACGGATGTTCCACAAGTCCAAAGAAATTTCTCCTCCAGACACCATTCTCGCTCCTGGGAATTTCCTCCTGCTTCAGTAAGACCTACTTTTCAAACTCAGACAAGCCTCCGTGGGGCAGATACCTCCTCCCGAACCAGAACTGCAAGCCAGAGACGGGTTACTTTGGCACGAAGACAAGATCTACATTTCCGAAGGCCTACGTGTAACCGTTTTAGAACTATGTCAGGATCACGCACTCGCCGGGCACTTTGGCATCACCAAGACCACCGACTTGGTACAACGTACCTTTTTGGTGGCCTCAGTTGCGAAGGACTTCAAGAGATTCGTGGAAACCTGCACTACGTGCATTAGGAGTAAGAGCCATAGGACCAAGGCCTGGGGCCTACTCAAACCCTTGCCTTTTCCGGACAGGCCATGGAGAATGCTGTCCCTAGACTTCATCGTTGAACTACCCCCGGCAGAAGATCATACCACCATCTTTGTGGTAGTTGATCGTCTGTCGAAGATGGCACACTTTATTCCCATGAAGGGCACTCCCTCAGCCCCTGAAACGGCACAGGTATTCATCAAGGAAATCTTCAGGCTCCATGGGGTACCAGCCAATATAGTTTCAGATTGAGGGGTGCAGTTCACCTCACGATTCTGGAAGTCCCTCTGCAAACCCTTGAGCAATACCTACGCTGTTTCTCCTCTTTTGCACAGGATGATTGGATTTCCCTGCTCCCAGTAGCCAAATTCGCCTACAACAATTCTATTCACTCCGCCATCAAGCAGACGCCTTTTTTCGCCAATTACGGCTTCCACCCTTCGTTTCTACCCAACTCCCTTCCCGAATGCACAGTGCCAGCGGTTCAGGAAAAAAATGTACTTCTTCTCAACCAATAACCAACTTCTGCAAGAAACCATGACTATAACTGAAGAGCACAACAAGACAACCTTCGACAAGAAGAGACGAGGGGAATTGGTACTGGTATCCGGCGTTTTGGTGTGGTTATCCACGGTGAACTTGAAGATGGCATGCCCTTAAAGAAACTGGGTCCCAAGTTCTTAGGACCTTTTCCAGTTAGAAGGAAGATCAACGAAGTGGCCTACGAATTGGAACTCCCGGACTCATTAAAGGTCCACC
The DNA here is from genome assembly GCA_028564925.1 of Lithobates sylvaticus. Taxonomy (NCBI): domain Eukaryota; kingdom Metazoa; phylum Chordata; class Amphibia; order Anura; family Ranidae; genus Lithobates; species Lithobates sylvaticus. The sequence goes on from CM053026.1 coordinate 790,494,478, forward strand.
CAGTATTCCATGTGTCCCTGTTGAAACCTTCTGTTCCCAACCCATTTCCTAACCGAAATACCATCCCTCCTGATCCGGTCTTAGTAGACGGTGAGGAAGAATTTGAAGTGGAAGCTATCCTAAACTTCAAAAGAAGAAGAAACCAGAACCAGTTCTTAATTAAATGGAAGGGGTATGGACCCGAAGAAAATTCCTGGGAACATCCACGCTAAGAGTCTGGTTCAATCTTTCAAGAGAGCCCATCCTGAGAAATTTGCCCGAGTGGGCCACCGGAGGCTGCCCATTGGGGGGGGGGGCAATGTCATGAAGATCCTGACAGAAATATGTGCCCCAGGCTCTCTGGCTCACGTCCGTGGGACACCATCGCGCATGCGCGGGTGCGCACATGCATGCATGCGGGAGAGCACATACATGCATGCTTGCACGGGATCGTGCCTGGGAACACGGGCGCGCACCCCTGTTGGTGCCAGATGGGCTATTTAAGCCTGTCTGTCACAGACGGTCCCCGCTGTCTGCTCTACAGCGTTGTGTGCCAAAAACCTGATCTGAATACTTACCTGTGACTACTCTCCTACCTGCCTCTCTGTATCTTTGCTGCCAGCCTGATACCTGACCTCGGCCTGTCTGTGACTACTCTCCTGCCTGCCCCTCTATACCTCTGCTGCCAGCTTGATATACCTGACCCGGCCTGTTTGATGATCCAGTCTGCTGAGTTGATCCAGTCTGCTGAGCTGATCCAGTCTGCATTGATCCAGTCTGCTGAGCTGATCCAGTCTGCACTGATCCAGTCTGCTGAGCTGATCCTGTCTGCTGAGCTGATCCAGTCTGCACTGATCCAGTCTGCTGAGCTGTTCCAGTCTGCTGAGCTGATCCAGTCTGCATGATCCAGTCTGCTGAGCTGATCCTGTCTGCACTGATCCAGTCTGCTGAGCTGATCCTGTCTGTTCATCCAATCTGGTCTGTTGATCCTGCCAGGCACCCGTGCCCCTCCTATCTCCTGTGTATTTTTTTACCTTACCAGGGACTGGGAGTGGGAGCCGTAAGGGAGGCCTTCCTCTGCAATTCGGGTTCAAAACCATTAGGTACGTGACAACAGGTGTGATGATGTCAGTCTACTAAGCTCCGCCGAATGCATTTTGTCACAAATGACATTGTCATGGGTTTGTGCATGAAACCCTTTGAGTGGGGAGTCTATTAACATGCCGTAGGAGCTCCAGGTCTCCAAAAACCCCTAATGGAGTAGATTAGTACCTTCCATACCCCTGCCCGGCTTGGATCCCCAGCTTGCACGTCCTGTATGTTTGTTTGAGATTTATCCCTCAGCGCCGGTGACTGCAGCAGGTCTGAGAGAGGGTTCCACTTCCTGGGATCGGCGGTCCTCGGCCGCCCCCCTACTTACAGGGGCATCGTCTGCTCTGTGAAAGGAGATTGTGGAAGTACCTGGAAGGAATGCCCCCCCCCCCCCCCGGTAGACCGAGAGGAGAGAAGGGGGAGGAGCCGAGTGGAGGAGCCGAGACGAGCTGAGTGGAGCCTCCCAGAGTTTCATGAATCAGAGCGGAAAAAGAAGAGAAGGAGAGAGAAGGAGTGGAAAGGTAAAGGAGGGGAAGGAGGAGAAGAGAAGAGAAGAAGAGGTGACAGAAGAAGGGAATAGTGGTGAGTGTTTTTTGTTCCTTATATGCTTGGAAGAGCTTGGGACTGTTCTTTTTACACATCAGCCCATACACTGACCATTAAGTGCCTGATCAGTAGGTAACGAGTGAGAGACTAGAGAAAGAAGAAAAAAGGAAAGAGAAATTTATCTTTTTTTTTTTTTTTTTTTACACTGGTTACATATATGTTAGAAATTACTTTGGTCATGAGACTAAGGTGTATAACGGGTAACGTAAAGTAAAAATGGCGTACCTCCACGAATGGACAGTACTCCATGCCAGGAGTATTTAGGTCTCCATGGAAGTATGGGTCTGGGCATATAAATTAACTGAACAGGAGGAAATAAAAAATACATAATGTACCCACAGGAGAAGGTGTGGGTCCATAAAGACCATTAGCACAGAACAGACAGCAAAGACAGCAAATTCCCCAACCCCTTTTTTTTTTTTTTCTCCCCCCTCTCCCATTAATTCCTTAACTCCTTGAATTCCTTGAATCCTTGGAGACTAGATATCGTTCCATTTGACCTGAAAGTAGTACTTTCCTTTTTTTGGGGGGGGGGGGGGGGGGGGGTTTCTCTCTTTCATATGGCTTTCATATTGCGCAGGTAGTAGGTAACAGAGGGGAAACATGAGGGGGAAATCAGGAAGGGGGGGAGCAGTGGCGAAATCACTCGGCGGAGTTTGAGCCCCGGTCCCGGTCCTATGAGCAAATATGTGATCCAAGGGGGAGCAGAGACAAAAAAACAACAGAAAAACAACAAAGTACCAAGGGGCATCAAAATGAAACAAAGGAAAAAAAAGAAAAGAAGGAGCAATATAAAACATTATTAGAAATAAGTATTATCTGAACCTATAACGGAACAGGATGGCAAATATAAGGTGGTGACAGAGAGAGACGAGGAACAACAGATAAAGGCTCAATTACCAGAACTCTCTGAAAAAAGAAATGACAATAATTCATAAGGACTTGGGTTACCTACTTACAAGAGTAGAGGAAATGAAACAAAGGATTTCTGCAAAAATCTGGAAATTCCTATGCCGGGTACTCTGAGAGAGACTGCCCCAAGACAAGCAAAGGATACACAAGAAGAGGAGCAGTGGCAGTTGATCCCTAGGAGAAAAACATAACAAAAACTATGAAAACGAAACTAACCAAATAAAAGTAGGAACATAAGGGACGGTGGGCAGTGGGTAGGAGGTGGGGGGGGGGGGGGGGGGGCAGAAGAAAGGAAAAAAGAACTATATATGGGGGAAGGAGACTTGGATACCTGGCAAGTTTCTGAGCCACCTTCCCATTAGCAGGGGAGGTTGGCCACAGAGCCAGACAGAGCACCACCTCGGGCTGAAGATAGCAGGAGGGGCAAGGGCAGCCCCAAAGAAAGAGATAAAAACCTGCTTGATGACCATGAGGTCTAAACACCAAAAGGGAAAAGGGCTGGGGGGAAGGAAGGAGGGGAGAGGACATGGTTTGGGTGGCCTGCTGCCCCTTGAGCCCCGATAGGGGGAAAGTGCTCCCTGTCCCTGAGACAGAGAGAAAGAGAGAAACATGAATAATACAACGTTTTTGACATACGATGTTAGATGTCTAAATTCCCCATAAAAAAGACACAGGGTATTACGTGAATTGGAAAGAAATGCTGCAGAAATAATATTTTTACAAGAGACAAATATTGCACAGGACTCAAATATTAAGCTATACTCAAGGAATATCCCAGTATGATACTATGGAGACTCTCCAAGTAGAAGGGCAAAAGGTGTAGCAATAGGTTTTGGGAAAAAGGTCAGTTTTGTAGTAGAGGAGAGAAAAGTAGACCCTGAAGGTCTCCTGGCAGTTCACATAAAAACTCCAGTACAAGCGCATCTTTCCAAACTTTAGAAAGATTTCTTTCTAATGAGTTAGAACAGACACATTAACATGACCAGACACATTAACATTAACATCCCACAGAATTCCTCTCAGGTGCATGACTTGTTCCCCAGAGCTGCTTTTCTGACCCCCTCTATTGGTTGCAGGCATCATCAAGTACAATGTAGAACCAGCAGTCCTGCATTGCAGTCTGAGGACCCAGGCACAGATTGGAGCATTAGAGAGAAGATGGGAGCGCTGGTTGCCAGAGGAGTGAAAATGGATGGAAAAGGCAAATACAGTGGAACCTTGGATTATGAGCATAATCCGTTCCAGGAGAATGCTTGTAATCCAAAGCACTTACATATCAAAGCGAGCTTCCCCATATAAGTCAATGGAAACAAAGATAATTCGTTCCACATTGACTTCTATTGCATGCAATACCGCATGTGGCCAGAGGTGGGGGGGAGGGGGCGCCGGAGATACTCAGAATACTCGGAGACCACTCAGGTGCACCTGCAAACCCTTGGAAAGGCTCGGAAACACTTAGGAATGGAGTATTTCCGAGTGTTTACGAATATTTCCGAGTGTTTACGAGTATTTCCGAACGGCTCCGAGTGCCCCTGCACCTCTGACCAAATGCGGTACTGCGCATTGCAGAGGCTTGAATCCTGCTCGTTTTGCGAGACAACACAAAAAATAATAGCTCGTATTGCGAAACGCTCGTTAACCGCGTTACTCGCAATGTTCCACTGTAGGTAAGTTTCCCTTCGACTCCACTCCTTTGCAATACAAAGCATGTATTTACAGTCTTTTGATGTGTAAGAAGACATTGATCAACTATTACCAAACAGACGGGGGAGCCTGGGTACATACTATGGGCACAAAAATAAACAGGCTGCTGCCGCAGCACAGTGGCCAAACAACACTTTGTCTGAAATGGTTGCTGTTTGTGCATTTTTGAATCCCTAGCCTGCACACCCTAGAGGTGAGATTCTAAAGTGTTTTGCCCTTGGTAAAGATATCCAAAATGGATCTCAAAGCCCTCTGAAAGGATGTTGCATTTTTTGCTTGAGTCTGATACTCATGTACGCTAACCTTCAGGTTGGATATATCAGCCTTTCTTGGGCAGGACAGAAGGACCATAATAAAATGTGGTGAACCTACAGGAAATTCATCAGCTGTAATTCATGACATATAGACGTAGGCAAATGTTGGGCACTTCTGGTTATTTATATCTGCATCTATCATCTGTTATGTAGATGTGAGTCTAGTGTATGTCACTGCACACTGTCTAATAAAGCCCATTGGTAAAATAATCACATGGCCAATTAGTTATAATTACTCCTTCTGTAGAGATATAGCCTTTGTAGTGTTATTTTTCCTTTACTAGGTGACCATGACACCAATATTTACTGACAATTACTAGATGACAAATTCATTTTACTTGGCTAGTTATGGTGCAGTGCTTGATTGCAGACATAATACTGAGATGAATTAATCTTCAGATGATTTTACAAGGCAATACTGCGGATAGCTGCTATCTCCCAACCTCCCAATAATTTTGGCTTGTTCACAATTGAAGCATTTATGCCAACTTTTTCCAGACAATAGACATATTGTAACTGTCTTTAGAGATAAGTGTGTCTTTTTTTGTCTAACAAATTGTACCAATTAAGTATATAATAAATATGGAAAGCTGTGTAACAGCATCATCTTTACTGCTGCCAAACCAGATATGGTTTCACTTTGATAAAGAATGCTCTCAAAATGAGAAGCTTCCCTTGTACGAAGGGCATGCCTAAATTATGTGGTTGGGAAATTTTAAATCTGGTGTGCAGATACATATGTAGCAGGCATGTTGTCATGGACCAATGTCTGAGTCCTTCCAGAAAACTCAGACAGAGAGGACACTGGGAAAAAGGGGAGTTCCAGGAAGAGCTGAGGAGGCTGAGGTGTTTTCAGAGGAAGAGAGAGAGAGAGAGCCTAGGAGCCCAGGAAAAGAAAAGGCTCTGACATGACAGTGCAGAGACAGTGAGGAGAGAACAACTGTGCCCAAGATTGTCAGCCAGAGAAAGACAGAGCCTGAGTTGGCAGAAATCCACAGCCATTTGGGGAATCTCCTAAGTCTGCAGCGAGTTATCGGGGCCAGTGTAGAGAGAGGATGAGGTGCCATTGGAAGCTACTACAGTGTGGGGAAGCAGTTCTGGGACCAGATTGTGGAGAGACAAAGCCACTCCCGGGATGCTGTCTTTGCCATGCTACCTGCCAGAATCACCCTAAGTAACTTAAGCGAGTTGACGCCTGATTGGAGGGGCAACCAAATCAGTGTTACCGAGACTGGTGAGCGGGCCTTGCGGCCAATACTTGCTACCACTGCTAGGAAATAAAGTTACTAGGAGCTACTTAACCAGTGATCCCATAGCTCTAATACTGCCTTACTGATGGCCGAAAAGCGCCCCAACGAGCTCCAACGAAACTTAGGACTAAGGACTCCCCCTAGTTGTAACTACCTTGAAGCTCTATCTGCTGGCCAGTTTAAAGGGGTGCTATACCTCTGCCTATTCATTTGAGTGCACTCAAAACCTAGTGTGGATTTATAAGTACCCTTGTTGCATTTAAAGTTTTTTTTTTTTAACAAAACGTGAACTTTATTTATATTAAGTGCATACAGGTCAGCTTACAACACAAGGTAGATAGTGCAATTGATCAACATACAGGTTTTCTAGATAGCACAGTAACTCGCAATCTTCTAGTCAATAGGTACGTAATTAAACCGTCTATTCTGTCCCTCAACATCACTCTAACAGGAGGGGAAAGTGGAAAGAACTGTACGTCATTCCAGGTTTAATGGGGGGGTCTGTTTTAGGAGAGGGTGTTGTAGAGAGGCAATAGAATATAGGATGGGACGAGGGTATCCCAGAAGGGGGAGGGGGGGAGGGTACCCACAAGGGGGGGGGGGGAGAAGAGGAGGAGAGGATAGAAGGGGAGGGAGGGGGGGGACAGAGACGGGGGGGGGGGGGGGGACAGAGCAAAGTGTACATAGCCTCATTTCAGCCTTCCAGATCCCAGCCACCGGATCATAGGTCCTCCTCCGGTTCTGGAGGGGACAGATCCAGGGGCAGGGATCCCCAAGAGTCTATCCAGGATGACCAGATTTTATCGAATTTATGCGGACAGTTCCTATTGACATAAGTTATTTTGTACAGTGGCAATACCGTGTTCATGGTGTTTCTCCAAGTGGTGGTGGTGGGTGGGAGCTCGGCCCTCCATCGCAGCAGAATTTCCCTACAGGCATAGTATGTGACTAGGGATGAGCCGAACACCCCCGGGTTCGGTTCGAACCAGAACCTTCGAACGGACCGAAAGTTCGCGCGAATTTTCGAACCCTATACGTTATAATGGACGCGAACGTTCGAAATCAAAAGTGCTAATTACAACGGCCAATATGCATGTTAATGTCATAAAACAGGTTTGGGGACCCGGGTCCTGCCCCAGGGGACATATATCAATGCAAAAAGAACTTTTAAAAACTAACGTTTTTTCGGGAGCAGTCATTTTAATGATGCATAAAGTGAAAAAAAAAAAGTGACATTTTCCTTTAAATATGGTACCTGGGGGGTGTCCAAAGTATGCCTGTGAAGTGGCATGTGTTTCCCCGTGTTTAGAACTGTCCTTGCACAAAATGACATTTGTAAAGGAAAAAAAGAAGCCATTTAAAACCACTTGCGGCTTTAGGTTTGATCTTAAGTAGAATCTGAACAGGTACATTATGAAGTGTAGCTCCATCCCAAAAAAATCTATTTTTAAGCTTTTTGGAGAACATAGGGAGGGGTTATCACCCCTGTAACATTTGCTGTCTTTGCACATCTGTTCAGAACATGTCACCTCACTTTCCGTCCCAATGACAAATGTTTTTGGAAAAGTGGGGTTTTAATTGAAACAAGGATTGGTGATAAAGTATCAGTAGAGAGGAGATACCTTTTTCCCAAATTAAATCTAACAGGATAGAATTTCCCTTCCTAGGGGTAGATTTCCTCTCACTTCCTGTTTTCGTTTGTAAGTTGGATGTTTGAAAGTAGGGGCCTGGCGTATATACTCTGCAGAAATTTGCCCTATTAGATGTTGGTGTAGCCACAAGACTGGTGGGCACAGGAATGGGCCCTGCTGTGAGTTAATAGATCAAGATTTGTAATTGCATGCACCTGTTGAACAGGGCAGAAAAATTGGGGGTGGTGGTGGTGGTGGTGGTGGACGGTTTTGCCACAAGACTGTAAGCTCTCACAGTTACTCTTGGTGGGCGCAGGAATGGGCCCTGCTGTGAGTTATTAGATCAAGATTTGTAATTGCAAGCACCTGATGAACAGGGCAGAAAAATTGGGCCTTTGGCGGTGGTGGTGGACGGTGTTGCCACAAGACTGCAGGCCCTCATAGTTACTCTTGGTGGGCGCAGGAATGGGCCCTGCTGTGAACTATTAGATCAAGATTTGTAATTACCCGCCCCTGTTAAACAGGGGCTGAAAAATTGTGCCTTAGGCACTGGTGCTGGTGCCACAACACTGCAACCCCTCACAGAGACTGTACTTGGAGCACAGCAGTCACACGTGTTGCGAAGCATTTTTTTAAAAAATTGTAAGTACACGCCCCTGTTAAACAGGGGCTGAAAAATTGTGCCTTAGGCACTGGTGCTGGTGCCACAACACTGCAACCCGGCCCTCACAGATACTGTACTTGGAGCACAGCAGTCACACGTGTTGCGAAGCATTTTTTTAAAAAATTGTAAGTACACGCCCCTGTTAAACAGGGGCTGAAAAATTGTGCCTTAGGCACTGGTGCTGGTGCCACAACACTGCAACACGGCCCTCACAGAGACTGTACTTGGAGCACAGCAGTCACACGTGTTGCGAAGCATTTTTTTAAAAAATTGTAAGTACACGCCCCTGTTAAACAGGGGCTGAAAAATTGTGCCTTAGGCACTGGTGCTGGTGCCACAACACTGCAACACGGCCCTCACAGAGACTGTACTTGGAGCACAGCAGTCACACGTGTTGCGAAGCATTTTTTTTAAAAATTGTAAGTACACGCCCCTGTTAAACAGGGGCTGAAAAATTGTGCCTTAGGCACTGGTGCTGGTGCCACAACACTGCAACACGGCCCTCACAGAGACTGTACTTGGAGCACAGCAGTCACACGTGTTGCGAAGCATTTTTTAAAAAAATTGTAAGTACACGCCCCTGTTAAACAGGGGCTGAAAAATTGTGCCTTAGGCACTGGTGCTGGTGCCACAACACTGCAACACGGCCCTCACAGAGACTGTACTTGGAGCACAGCAGTCACACGTGTTGCGAAGCATTTTTTTTAAAAATTGTAAGTACACGCCCCTGTTAAACAGGGGCTGAAAAATTGTGCCTTAGGCACTGGTGCTGTGGCATGGATCATTGAGGAGGAGGAAGAGGATAGTCAGTGAACATAAGAGGACAGTCACTCAGCATCAGCATAGGCAGTCTTGAAGGGATGTGACATTAAAAATTATTCGGTTATATCCGCCTCAGGTGCCTGGTAGCTGGTGGTGATCCAAGACTGATTCATTTTGATGAATGTCAGTCGATCAACCGAGGCGGTGGACAGGCGCACCCTATGATCAGTCACAAATCCTCCAGCAGCACTGAATGTGCGTTCGGAAAGAACGCTGGAGGCAGGACAGGCCAGTAGCTCAATTGCATACTGTGCAAGCTCTGGCCAGTGATCCATCCTCAGGACCCAGTAAGCCAGAGGATTTTCGGTGGGAAAGGTGTCCAAGTCTGACCTTGCCCCAAGGTATTCCTGCACCATGTATATCAGACGCTGGCGATGGTTGCTGGAACCGATCATACCTTGGGGCTGCGGACTAAAAAAATTGTCTGAACGCATCGGTCAGACGTCCACCTTCCCCACCGCTCCTTCTGCCACTGACCGAAGCCTCAGCAACTCGTCGCCCAGGACCAGGAGTTTGTAGCCTCCCAGTTTCTGGGAACGCGTTGCACAGACCTTTCTGCAAGGCCTCCCTGAGATGTCTCATCCTCTGCTCCCTCTGCGACGGCAAGATAAGGTCCGCAACCTTACCCTTGTACCGCGGATCAAGGAGAGTGGCCAGCCAGTAATGGTCCCTCTCCTTGATCCGAAGAACACGAGGATCCTTCCGCAGGCTTTGCAGGATCAGGGAGGCCATGCAGCGTAGGTTAGCTGAGGCATTCGGTCCGGAGTCTTCTGGGTCACTGAGGATGACATGATCGCCAGCCACCTCCTCCCAGCCACGTACAAGTCCACTGGCTTGTTGGGACTGTACATCATCCCTAAAAGACTGCTGCTGCTGATGCTGAGTGCCAGGCTCCACCTCCATGCTCACACAATCCTCCTCCTCCTCCTCCTCCTCCTCCTCCTCATCCTCTTCCTGTGTGATGGGTGGGACAGAAGGAACACTGTCCGGATAAAGGGGGCCTTGAGAGGCAAGGAAGTCCTCCTCTTCCTGCCTCTGTTCTGCCTCAAGTGCCCTGTCCATTATCCCACGCAGCGTATGCTCCAACAGGTGGACAAGAGGGACAGTGTCACTGATGCATGCACTGTCACTGCTCACCATCCTCGTGGCCTCCTCAAATGGTGAGAGGACAGTGCATGCATCCCTGATCATGCTCCACTGACGTGGGGAAAAAAAACCAAGCTCCCCTGACCCTGTCCTGGTGCCGTAGTCGCAAAGGTACTCATTGATGGCCCTCTGCTGCGTGTGCAGTCGCTGCAGCATGGCCAACGTTGAGTTCCACCTGGTGGGCATGTCAGATATTAGGCGGTTCTTGGGCAGGTTCAGCTCCTTTTGCAGCTCAGTCAGCCGAGCACTGGCATTATAAGATCGGCGGAAATGCACACAGACTTTCCTGGCCTGCCTCAGGACATCCTGTAAGCCTGGGAACCTGCCCAAGAACCGCTGCACCACCAGGTTGAGGACGTGAGCCATGCAGGGCACATGGGTGAGCTGCCCCTGTCGCAGGGCGGAGAGGAGGTTGGTGCCATTGTCAGAAACGACCATTCCTGGCTTAAGCTGACGTGGCGTCAACCACCTCTCGGCCTGCCCCTGCAGAGCTGCCAGAACCTCTGGCCCAGTGTGGCTCCTGTCCCCCAAACACACCAGCGCAAGCACGGCATGGCATCTTTTTGCCTGCGTACTTGCGTAGCCCCTTGTACGCCTACGGAGCACCGCTGGTTCCAAGGACAGAGCACTGGAGGAAGAAGAAGAGGAGGGGGTGGAGGAGAGAGGTGTGTCACAACCAGTAGCAGTAGTCGCGTTTTGGAGGCGTGGTGGCGGAACAACCTCCAACACTACTGCACCTTGTCCTGCATCCCTCCCAGCTGCCAATAGAGTGACCCAATGGGCCGTGAAAGAAAGGTACCGTCCCTGTCCATGCCTGCTGGACCATGAGTCAGCGGTAATATGCACCTTACCGCTGACCGCCCTGTCCAGCGAGGCATTTACATTGCCCTCCACATGCCGGTAGAGAGACGGAATCGCCTTCCGCGAGAAAAAGTGGCGTTTGGGAACCTGCCACTGAGGAACCGCACATTGAACAAACTCACGGAAGGGGGCCGAGTCTACCAACTGAAAAGGCAGCAGTTGAAGTGCTAGCAATTTAGCAAGGCTAGCATTCAACCGCTGGGCATGTGGATGGCTGGGAGTGTACTTCTTTCTACGGTCCAGCAGCTGGGGCAGGGAAATTTGCCTGCTGCATTCGGACGTCGGTGTACTGCAAGTACTTGGTTGTGACACACCGAATTCTACACCTTCAGTCCTCTCAGAGCAGCTTTCAGAGAGGACTGAAGGTGTAGTGGGGATGGAGATCCCAGCTGAGGAGGAGCAAGGAGAGGTCCGCTTAGTTCTTTGGTGTGGGTCTTTTATGTGTGCCTGCCAACGAGCTGCATGGCAGGTCGCCATATGTCTGGTCATGCTTGTCGTGCCCAAGCGGCTGATGTTTTGGCC
>CM053026.1:790506480-790563426 GCA_028564925.1 Lithobates sylvaticus
GGAGGTGTATGCTTTGTGCGTGGGTGTTTGCGGTACTGGCACTAACCTGGGGCGACGCAGACCTTATTTGACCCTAAAACCTAATTGATATCACCCGCCGGGCGATCAGGGGGTTAAACCGTTATTGGGTAATAAATGGCGGGTGCCCTGACAGTATAAAAAACAAGCTAACTAACCAGCGTCACCCGTAACAGTAATACAAAAAAAAAACTGGTTACCTATCGACACTAATGCAGCGATCAGAAAAACGATCGCTTAGTGACACTGGCAAAAGGGGGTGAAAGGGTTAACTAGGGGCAATCAGGGGGTTAAACCTTTATTAGGTAATATATGGGGGTACCTGACGCTATATAAAAACCTGACGGGGAACCTAAATAACGAAATAACTAACTGGCTAACCAGCGTCACCAGTGACAGTTATACAGTGATCACTGGTGAAAGGGTTAACTCTAGGGGCAATCAGGGGGTTAAAACCTTTATTTAGGTTGTAATATGGGGGTACCTGACCTATAAACCTATTTATGAACCTATATAAACATGGCGGTTACCTAAAAAAAAAAAAATGGTTACCTAGCGACACTAATGCAGCGATCAGAAAAACGATCGCTTAGTGACACTGGCAAAAGGGGGTGAAAAGGGTTAACTAGGGGCAATCAGGGGGTTAAAACCTTTATTAGGTAATATATGGGGTACCTGACGCTATATAAAAACCTGACGGGGAACCTAAATAACGAAATAACTAACTGGCTAACCAGCGTCACCAGTGACAGTTATACAGTGATCACTGGTGAAAGGGTTAACTCTAGGGGCAATCAAGGGGTTAAAACCTTTATTTAGGTTGTAATATGGGGGTACCTGACCTATAAAACTATTTATGAACCTATATAAACATGGCGGTTACCTAAAAAAAAAAAATGGTTACCTAGCGACAGCAGTGACACTAATACAGCGATCAGAAAAACGATCGCTTAGTGACACTGGCAAAAGGGGGTGAAAGGGTTACCTGGGGGGCAATCAAGGGGTTAAACCTTTATTAGGGGGGGGTAGGGGGCTACCTTGGACCTAAAACTAACTGCCCTGACAGTTATTACAGTCACACTGACACTAAATGCAGTGATCAGTAAAAAAATGATCACTGCAATTAGTGACACTGTGACTGGGGGGGGAGGGGGTGATCTGGGGGGGGATCAGGGGGTGACAGGGGGGTGGAATATGTGCCTAACTGTACTGGTGTCAGTGTAGTGTTGTGCACTAACCTTAACATGTTCGCCGCTCGGCGTCTCCGGTCACATAGACCGGCGCACCGAGCGTGACATCACTTCCGCCTTCCTGTCTATACAATAGACAGGAAGGGGAAGTTTCTCATTGGCCAGGAGCGATCGCGAGGGGGTGGCCAGAAACCACTGGCCGTCCCCTCGTCCCGGATCGCTCCTGAAGCGATCCCGACCGTCCCCGCCGGCGGAGGGGGGTCCGATCGGACCCCCCAACCGCCGGAAGAATGTCACGTACAGGTACGTGATTCTGCCTGTACGTGCCATTCTGCCGACGTATATATACAGGGGGCGGTCGGCAAGTGGTTAAAAAGTTAGGTAATGTACTCACATTTAATAAAAACAATACAAAGGGTTTGTATGTGGAACAAGCTGTGCCGTCAGACCGGAAGTGACGCAGTCACGTTCTACGTGTTTCGTCATCAGACGTCGACTGGAACGTGTGGATTGCTACACTTCCTGATTTCATATAGTGTGCGACAACTCCACTGTGCATGCGTGATATACAAATTGCAGCTATTTTGCGGGTGATTTCAAGACCGAAGTCCGTCATAGAGCAGCCTCTATGATTTAGTCATTTTGGTATACAAATTGACTTTGATATCCGTATGCCGGTATCCATTTTGCGTATGATGTTGGGGACAAGTATTTAACCCAAAATAAATTGCTGATGCCTTTAGTGTCTACTACGAATCACTGTACAATTTAGAAAACTATGCTGATACTCCCCAACCCTCGGATGAAACAATTTCTGAATTTTTAGCATCAGTTTCCTTACCTACATGCTCCCAATCAGATCTATTCAAACTAAATCATCCATTCTCAGTCACAGAAATAAAAAATCTGATCAAATATGTACCCAAAATTAATTTACCAGGATATGATGGTTACTTGGCGGAGTACTATCAACTATTTAATGACATTTTGTCACCGTATTTATTTCAAGTCTTCAGTGGCGCTATGTCCAAAGCCGAATTTCCACCTGAAATGTTAACAGCCATCATTATTACAAAGAAAAAAGGAACAAGAGGGGGTTTAGCCGACCTGACGGACTATCTCGGCACCTGAACAAACACGGATATTCCGTAATCAATATTTCATTGGTTTATTTAGAAAACATACAAGACCATATACATCACAAAAAGTGAAGAACAAAAAGAAATTATTTACAACAGTTTGGCCATCGAGTATCGGATATACATTAGGACCTAAAAGATTTCATAATTATGTTTTACTTGCTGGTCAGTTGACGGTTGACGCGTTTCGCTTTTAGCTTCATCAGAACCGTAGTACAGCAATTTTTTTATCTAAATATAGTTGTAAAACAGAAAAAATGAGAATTATTCATCAATGGGCAAATAGTTGCTCCAAAATGTCCCATCAGTAACATGATCATCACCAGTATAGCCCGCGATCTAATTAGTAAGTAGATTGCCTACCTTCTAGGTATATCCTATTGGTTATAAGATACTCAATTTGTGGCAATTCACATTTTCATTTTTAAAAGCAATTTCCTGGAAGGTAGAAGTGAACGTCAGTTTCGGAAGGAATTTCCTTACACCTGCAGATGGTAGAAGAGAAGCCAAAAGGGCAACAGAAAAACAAGGACAATGAGAGAAAAAAAAAAAGGCAGAGGGAAAGAGGAGGGGAAATTTATATCTATTTTATAATTTATCATTATTTGGAATGTTATATCCATATTATGGGAATTAAAGCTTATATTAGGAAGGTTGAATCCTACCTGGTAGAGTAACATTTTGGGTTCAAGAGGGTCAGAAAAAGTCCCGGTACATTATAGAGAGACCGTATCAGCGTCCCCCAATATTAGAAAAACCTAATGAACAGGGTAAGGGTAATTGTAAATAGTGATGACCATTTTATAAAAACCCAATCCGTAAATTGTTACTTCTAGATAGTAAAAAATGATGTCCGGTGTAGGTCGTATGGGAAGGGCGGCCTTAGAGCCCTATTTGAGGGCAGCCCCCAGGGGTTGGATAATCCAACGGTGAGTCTGGTAAAGTAGCAAGCAAAAAGTTTGGTAGGTAAATCGTTATGAGAATTGGGGCTGGTGATTATATAGTATCATGCCTATAGAGTCTGGGTACGCCATATGGATTAAAAACTTACCTAGGAGATGGAGCTAGAGCATAAGCCGCCTTCCCAGTGCCTTCTCTGCAGACTACTGAGTGAGTACTGCTTTAAGTAGCCTATTTTCCCGCCAAAATCAGGGCGGAAATTATTTTGAGTGTCATTTGAATCAGCTGGAGCTGAGGGGTTGGCCCGTCTAGGCAAGTGTTGGTCAGTTTCAAAGACTGCTGTGCGCGTGATATCTCAGCAAGTGGACATTAGTAATAGTGCATACAAACACCAGATAGACCTGTTGAATCAGCTTCCATAAGGGCCGTGTCGCATTGCAATTGGTCGGGAGAAATTCCAAAGAGGAAAAGATAATATAATCTATATTAGTTAACTCCATTTATGGCCATCAATCCAGCAGAGTGAATTAAAATAGAATATAAGGTATAAATAACAATAATAGAAAAAAAATAAATAAATAAATAAATTAAATAAAAAATAAAAAAATTTAAAAAATTAATTAAAAAAAAATATATAAAAAAAAAAAAAAAAAAAAAATATAAAAAAAAAAAAAAAAAGAAAAAAAAAAAATTATAAGGAAGGATAGTTTTGCAGTTGTTGTTCATTGCCAATGGCTTAACTCTTCAGGCAGTATTACATGTAAAGAGAGAGAGAGAGAAATAGAGGGGGGCCGGTGACCGGTCTCTCCGGAACCACCACCGCTACTCCACCACCGTGGGGGGTAAAAATATGGGCAGATAAGGCTGTCCCCTTTCCCCCCCTTATCTGCCCCTGCAGAGCTGCCAGAACCTCTGCCCCAGTGTGGCTCCTGTCCCCCAAACACACCAGCTCAAGCACGGCAAGGCATCTTTTTGCCTGCGTACTCTCGTAGCCCCTTGTACGCCTACGGAGCACCGCTGGTTCCGAGGACAGAGCACTCAAAGAGGCCATGGAGGAAGAAGAAGAGGAGGGGGTGGAGGAGAGAGGTGTGTCACAACCAGTAGTAGCATTTTGGAGGCATGGTGACGGAACAACCTCCAACACTACTGCACCTTGTCCTGCATCCCTCCCAGCTGCCAAAAGAGTGACCCAATGGGCCGTGAAAGACAGATAACGTCCCTGTCCATGCCTGCTGGACCATGAGTCAGCGGTAATATGCACCTTACCGCTGACCGCCCTGTCCAGCGAGGCATGGACATTGCCTTCCACATGCCGGTAGAGAGCCGGAATCGCCTTCCGTGAGAAAAAGTGGCGTTTGGGAACCTGCCACTGAGGAACCGCACATTGAACAAACTTACGGAAGGGGGCTGAGTCTACCAACTGAAAAGGCAGCAGTTGAAGTGCTAGCAATTTTGCCAAGCTAGCATTCAACCGCTGGCCATGTGGATGGCTGGGAGTAAACTTCTTTCGACGGTCCAGCAGCTGGGGCAGGGAAATTTGCCTGCTACAATCGGACGTCGGTGTACTGCAAGTACTTGGTTGTGACACACCTAATTCTACACCTTCAGTCCTCTCAGAGCAGCTTTCAGAGAGGACTGAAGATATAGTGGGGTTGGAGATCCCAGCTGATGAGGAGCAAGGAGAGGTCCACTTTGTTCTTTGGTGTGGGTCTTTAATGTGCGCTTGCCAACGAGCTGCATGGCAGGTCGACATATGTCTGGTCATGCTTGTGGTGCCCAAGTGGCTGAGGTTTTGGCCACACGATATACGCTTGAGACAAATATTGCAAATAGCAGTGGTGCGATCTGATGTACTCGTCTCAAAAAAGGCCCACACCAAAGAACTTTTGTGATAACGTGCAGAGGCAGCGCCCTGCACAGGCGGAGCTCTGCGGTGTGATTCAGTTGGTGTGCTGGCCTCTAGCTGGCCTCCAGAGGGAATCCTGCCTCGTTGGACATGTGCCGCTGCCTCCTCCTCCTCCTCCTCCTCCTCCTCCTCCTCCTCCTCCTCCTCAGGCACCCACGTGGAGTCAGTGACCTCATTATCCCCTCCCTCTTCACCACTAGAGCAAACCTGGCAGTAAGCTGCAGCTGGTGGAACATGACTGCCAGATTGCTGTCCTTCAGCATCCCCTCTCTCTGCGCGCACACTACTGCCTTCCTCAAGCTGGGTATCATCATCCGAGCCTTCAAATCGTTGGGCATCCTCCTGGAGCATGTACCCAACACTGTGCTCAAACAGTTCGCGGACTCCTCAGGAAGATATGGTGGGTCTAGGGAAGGGGTGCCTGATGATGCCATTGAGTACGCGTTGGCAGCTGCTCTGCCAGTACCCTGAGCCTGGGTGAGAGAGGATGAGGAGGGCTTGGTCATCCATTCTACCAAGCCTTCGGCATGATGCGGCTCAACATGTCCAGCTGCCGAAAACAAGGACAAGCGTGTCCCATGGCCACGTGCTGATGACGATGCACGACCACGTCCACGACTAGCACTGTTGTCTATAGAAACAGAGCCTGCTTGCCCTGTGTTCTTGCCTCGGGACTGTCTGCCTCTCCTTGGCGGTCTTCCAGGCATTGTAGTGGGTAGTGTATATTGTGCTGGAGTCACACAGCACACACACACTAACTCCTGCAGATAGATGCCTTAGATGACAGCAACAGGGCCCTATGGCAGATAGAGGCTGCCTTAGATGACAATAACTGGGCTGACACACACACACTAGCTCCTATGTGTGCTGACACACACACACACACACTAGCTCCTATGTGTGCTGACACAAACACACTATAGCTCCTATGTGTGCTGAGAACACACTATAGCTCCTATGTGTGCTGACAAAAAAACATAGCTCCTATGTGTGCTGACAACACACTATAGCTCCTATGTGTGCTGACAAAAAAATATAGCTCTTATGTGTGCTGACACAAACACACTATAGCTCCTATGTGTGCTGACAACACACTATAGCTCATATGTGTGCTGACACAAACACACTATAGCTCCTATGTGTGCTGACAACACACTATAGCTCATATGTGTGCTGACACAAACACACTATAGCTCCTATGTGTGCTGACAACACACTATAGCTCCTATGTGTGCTGACAAAAAAATATAGCTCCTATGTGTGCTCACAACACACTATAGCTCCTATGTGTGCTGACACAAACACACTTTAGCTCCTATGTGTGCTCACAACACACTATAGCTCCTATGTGTGCTGACACAAACACAGTATAGATCCTATGTGTGCTGACAACACACTATAGCTCCTATGTGTGCTGACAACACACTATAGCTCCTATGTGTGCTGACAAAAAAATATAGCTCCTATGTGTGCTCACAACACACTATAGCTCCTATGTGTGCTGACACAAACACACTATAGCTCCTATGTGTGCTGACACAAACACACTATAGCTCCTATGTGTGCTGACAACACACTATAGCTCCTATGTGTGCTCATAACACATTATAGCTCCTATGTGTGCTGACACAAACACACTATAGCTCCTATGTGTGCTGACACAAACACACTATAGCTCCTATGTGTGCTGACACAAACACACTATAGCTCCTATGTGTGCTGACAACACACTATAGCTTCTATGTGTGCTGACAATAAAATATAGCTCCTATGTGTGCTGACACAAACACACTATAGCTCCTATGTGTGCTCACAACACACTATAGCTCCTATGTATGCTGACAAATAAATATAGCTCCTATGTGTGCTGACAACACACTATAGCTCCTATGTGTGCTGACACAAACACACTATAGCTCCTATGTGTGCTGACACAAACACACTATAGCTCCTATGTGTGCTGACAAAAAAATATAGCTCCTATGTGTGCTCACAACACACTATAGCTCCTATGTGTGCTGACACAAACACACTATAGCTCCTATGTGTGCTGACAACACACTATAGCTCCTATGTGTGCTGACACAAACACACTATAGCTCCTATGTGTGCTGACAACACACTATAGCTCCTATGTGTGCTCATAACACACTATAGCTCCTATGTGTGCTCACAACACACTATAGCTCCTATGTGTGCTCACAACACACTATAGCTCCTATGTGTGCTCATAACACACTATAGCTCCTATGTGTGCTCATAACACACTATAGCTCCTATGTGTGCTGACAACACACTATAGCTCCTATGTGTGCTGACAACACACTATAGCTCCTATGTGTGCTGACAAAAAATATAGCTCCTATGTGTGCTCATAACACACTATAGCTCCTATGTGTGCTGACAACACACTATAGCTCCTATGTGTGCTGACAACACACTATAGCTCCTATGTGTGCTGACAAAAAATATAGCTCCTATGTGTGCTCACAACACACTATAGCTCCTATGTGTGCTGACACAAACACACTATAGCTCCTATGTGTGCTGACAACACACTATAGCTCCAATGTGTGCTGACAAAAAAATATAGCTCCTATGTGTGCTCACAACACACTATAGCTCCTATGTGTGCTGACACAAACACACTATAGCTCCTATGTGTGCTGACAACACACTATAGCTCCTATGTGTGCTGACAAAAAAATATAGCTCCTATGTGTGCTCACAACACACTATAGCTCCTATGTGTGCTGACACAAACACACTATAGCTCCTATGTGTGCTGACACAAACACACTATAGCTCCTATGTGTGCTGACAACACACTATAGCTCCTATGTGTGCTGACCAAAAAATATAGCTCCTATGTGTGCTGACAACACACTATAGCTCCTATGTGTGCTGACACAAACACACTATAGCTCCTATGTGTGCTGACACAAATACACTATAGCTCCTATGTGTGCTGACAACACACTATAGCTCCTATGTGTGCTGACAACACACTATAGCTCCTATGTCTGCTGACACAAACACACTATAGCTCCTATGTGTGCTGACACAAACACACTATAGCTCCTATGTGTGCTGACACAAACACACTATAGCTCATATGTGTGCTCACAACACACTATAGCTCCTATGTGTGCTGACAAAAAAATATAGCTCCTATGTGTGCTCACAACACACTATAGCTCCTATGTGTGCTGACACAAACACACTATAGCTCCTATGTGTGCTGACAACACACTATAGCTCCTATGTGTGCTGACAAAAAAATATAGCTCCTATGTGTGCTCACAACACACTATAGCTCCTATGTGTGCTGACACAAACACACTATAGCTCCTATGTGTGCTGACACAAACACACTATAGCTCCTATGTGTGCTGAGAACACACTATAGCTCCTATGTGTGCTGACCAAAAAATATAGCTCCTATGTGTGCTGACAACACACTATAGCTCCTATGTGTGCTGACACAAACACACTATAGCTCCTATGTGTGCTGACACAAATACACTATAGCTCCTATGTGTGCTGACAACACACTATAGCTCCTATGTGTGCTGACAACACACTATAGCTCCTATGTGTGCTGACACAAACACACTATAGCTCCTATGTGTGCTGACACAAACACACTATAGCTCCTATGTGTGCTGACACAAACACACTATAGCTCATATGTGTGCTCACAACACACTATAGCTCCTATGTGTGCTCACAACACACTATAGCTCCTATGTGTGCTGACAACACACTATAGCTCCTATGTGTGCTGACAAAGAAATATAGCTCCTATGTGTGCTGACACAAACACACTATAGCTCCTATGTGTGCTGACACAAACACACTATATAGCTCATATGTGTGCTGACAACACACTATAGCTCCTATGTGTGCTGACAAAAAAATATAGCTCCTATGTGTGCTCACAACACACTATAGCTCCTATGTGTCCTGACACAAACACACTTTAGCTCCTATGTGTGCTCACAACACACTATAGCTCCTATGTGTGCTGACACAAACACACTATAGCTCCTATGTGTGCTGACAACACACTATAGCTCCTATGTGTGCTGACAACACACTATAGCTCCTATGTGTGCTGACACAAACACACTATAGCTCCTATGTGTGCTGACACAAACACACTATAGCTTCTATGTGTGCTGACACAAACACACTATAGCTCCTATGTGTGCTCACAACACACTATAGCTCCTATGTGTGCTGACAAAAAAATATAGCTCCTATGTGTGCTGACAACACACTATAGCTCCTATGTGTGCTGACACAAACACACTATAGCTCCTATGTGTGCTGACACAAACACACTATAGCTCCTATGTGTGCTGACACAAACACACTATAGCTCCTATGTGTGCTGACACAAACACACTATAGCTCCTATGTGTGCTGACACAAACACACTATAGCTCCTATGTGTGCTGACAACACACTATAGCTCCTATGTGTGCTGACAAAAAAATATAGCTCCTATGTGTGCTGACAACACACTATAGCTCCTATGTGTGCTGACACAAACACACTATAGCTCCTATGTGTGCTGACACAAATACACTATAGCTCCTATGTGTGCTGACAACACACTATAGCTCCTATGTGTGCTGACAACACACTATAGCTCCTATGTGTGCTGACACAAACACACTATAGCTCCTATGTGTGCTGACACAAACACACTATAGCTCCTATGTGTGCTGACACAAACACACTATAGCTCATATGTGTGCTGACAACACACTATAGCTCCTATGTGTGCTGACAAAAAAATATAGCTCCTATGTGTGCTCACAACACACTATAGCTCCTATGTGTGCTGACACAAACACACTATAGCTCCTATGTGTGCTGACAACACACTATAGCTCCTATGTGTGCTGACAAAAAAATATAGCTCCTATGTGTGCTCACAACACACTATAGCTCCTATGTGTGCTGACACAAACACACTATAGCTCCTATGTGTGCTGACACAAACACACTATAGCTCCTATGTGTGCTGACAACACACTATAGCTCCTATGTGTGCTGACCAAAAAATATAGCTCCTATGTGTGCTGACAACACACTATAGCTCCTATGTGTGCTGACACAAACACACTATAGCTCCTATGTGTGCTGACACAAATACACTATAGCTCCTATGTGTGCTGACAAAAAAATATAGCTCCTATGTGTGCTGACAACACACTATAGGTCCTATGTGTGCTGACAACACACTATAGCTCCTTTGTGTGCTGACTAAGGATGGGCCCGGTGCTCGATGCGAACCCACGTTCGCATCGAGCACCGGGCGTTCGCTCGCTCGGCGAGCCCAGAACTATTTTGGCCGCTCGCATCACGTTCGTGTGATGCGAGCGGCCCCGCAATGCATTGCGGCCGGCGCGGCCGACGCAGTGCATTGCTGGCTGATGATTGGCCAAGCATGCACTGTGACCCCGCATGCTTGGCCAATCACAGCCCCGGAAACTCGAAGAGCCATAATTGGCTACAGGCAGGACGCCTGTAGCCAATTACAGCTCAGGGGCTGTAGTACACGCCCCCCCCTATAAAACGCCGCCACGCCGTCTGCGCCGGTCACATGCTGTTCCGGCGCAGATTGAGCAGGCTGTTCCTGTGACACTCTGCTGCATTTAGATAGATAGAGAGAGAGATTCACTTGCAGAGATTGAGTTAGATAGATTCAGTTACAAAGATTGATTGACAAAGAGGGGCTTGTAGTGTGCTCGTGGCAGGCAGGCAGAGCTCCTATATTTTGTTACCAGAAGCACCTATAGGACTTGTAGTGTGTTCGTGGCAGGCAGGCAGAGCTCCTATATTTTGTTACCAGAAGCACCTATAGGACTTGTAGTGTGTTAGTGGCAGGCAGGCAGAGCTCCTATATTTTGTTACCAGAAGCACCTATAGGACTTGTAGTGTGTTAGTGACAGGCAGGCAGAGCTCCTATATTTTGTTACCAGAAGCACCTATAGGACTTGTAGTGTGTTAGTGGCAGGCAGGCAGAGCTCCTATATTTTGTTACCAGAAGCACCTATAGGACTTGTAGTGTGTTAGTGACAGGCAGGCAGAGCTCCTATATTTTGTTACCAGAAGCACCTATAGGACTTGTAGTGTGTTAGTGACAGGCAGGCAGAGCTCCTATATTTTGTTACCAGAAGCACCTATAGGACTTGTAGTGTGTTAGTGGCAGGCAGGCAGAGCTCCTATATTTTGTTACCAGAAGCACCTATAGGACTTGTAGTGTGTTAGTGACAGGCAGGCAGAGCTCCTATATTTTGTTACCAGAAGCACCTATAGGACTTGTAGTGTGTTAGTGGCAGGCAGGCAGAGCTCCTATATTTTGTTACCAGAAGCACCTATAGGACTTGTAGTGTGTTAGTGACAGGCAGGCAGAGCTCCTATATTTTGTTACCAGAAGCACCTATAGGACTTGTAGTGTGTTAGTGGCAGGCAGGCAGAGCTCCTATATTTTGTTACCAGAAGCACCTATAGGACTTGTAGTGTGTTCGTGGCAGGCAGGCAGAGCTCCTATATTTTGTTCCCAGAAGCACCTATAGGACTTGAAGTGTGTTAGTCCCATCACACACACAGAGCTATATTTTCTTCCCAGAAGCACCTATAGGACTTGAAGTGTGTTAGTCCCATTACACACACAGAGCTATATTTTCTTCCCAGAAGCACCTATAGGACTTGAAGTGTGTTAGTCCCATCACACACACAGAGCTATATTTTCTTCCCAGAAGCACCTATAGGACTTGAAGTGTGTTAGTCCCATTACACACAAAGAGCTATACTTTGTTCCCAGAAGCACCTATAGGACTTGAAGTGTGTTAGTCCCATTACACACACAGAGCTATATTTTCTTCCCAGAAGCACCTATAGGACTTGAAGTGTGTTAGTCCCATCACACACACAGAGCTATATTTTCTTCCCAGAAGCACCTATAGGACTTGAAGTGTGTTAGTCCCATTACACACACAGAGCTATATTTTCTTCCCAGAAGCACCTATAGGACTTGAAGTGTGTTAGTCCCATTACACACACAGAGCTATATTTTCTTCCCAGAAGCACCTATAGGACTTGAAGTGTGTTAGTCCCATTACACACACAGAGCTATATTTTCTTCCCAGAAGCACCTATAGGACTTGAAGTGTGTTAGTCCCATTACACACACAGAGCTATATTTTCTTCCCAGAAGCACCTATAGGACTTGAAGTGTGTTAGTCCCATCACACACACAGAGCTATATTTTCTTCCCAGAAGCACCTATAGGACTTGAAGTGTGTTAGTCCCATTACACACACAGAGCTATATTTTCTTCCCAGAAGCACCTATAGGACTTGAAGTGTGTTAGTCCCATTACACACACAGAGCTATATTTTCTTCCCAGAAGCACCTATAGGACTTGAAGTGTGTTAGTCCCATTACACACACAGAGCTATATTTTCTTCCCAGAAGCACCTATAGGACTTGAAGTGTGTTAGTCCCATCACACACACAGAGCTATATTTTCTTCCCAGAAGCACCTATAGGACTTGAAGTGTGTTAGTCCCATTACACACATAGAGCTATATTTTCTTCCCAGAAGCACCTATAGGACTTGAAGTGTGTTAGTCCCATTACACACACAGAGCTATATTTTCTTCCCAGAAGCACCTATAGGACTTGAAGTGTGTTAGTCCCATTACACACACAGAGCTATATTTTCTTCCCAGAAGCACCTATAGGACTTGAAGTGTGTTAGTCCCATTACACACACAGAGCTATACTTTGTTCCCAGAAGCACCTATAGGACTTGAAGTGTGTTAGTCCCATCACACACACAGAGCTATATTTTCTTCCCAGAAGCACCTATAGGACTTGAAGTGTGTTAGTCCCATTACACACACAGAGCTATATTTTCTTCCCAGAAGCACCTATAGGACTTGAAGTGTGTTAGTCCCATTACACACACAGAGCTATATTTTCTTCCCAGAAGCACCTATAGGACTTGAAGTGTGTTAGTCCCATCACACACACAGAGCTATATTTTCTTCCCAGAAGCACCTATAGGACTTGAAGTGTGTTAGTCCCATTACACACACAGAGCTATATTTTCTTCCCAGAAGCACCTATAGGACTTGAAGTGTGTTAGTCCCATTACACACACAGAGCTATATTTTCTTCCCAGAAGCACCTATAGGACTTGAAGTGTGTTAGTCCCATTACACACACAGAGCTATATTTTCTTCCCAGAAGCACCTATAGGACTTGAAGTGTGTTAGTCCCATCACACACACAGAGCTATATTTTCTTCCCAGAAGCACCTATAGGACTTGAAGTGTGTTAGTCCCATTACACACACAGAGCTATATTTTCTTCCCAGAAGCACCTATAGGACTTGAAGTGTGTTAGTCCCATTACACACACAGAGCTATATTTTCTTCCCAGAAGCACCTATAGGACTTGAAGTGTGTTAGTCCCATTACACACACAGAGCTATATTTTCTTCCCAGAAGCACCTATAGGACTTGAAGTGTGTTAGTCCCATTACACACACAGAGCTATACTTTGTTCCCAGAAGCACCTATAGGACTTGAAGTGTGTTAGTCCCATCACACACACAGAGCTATATTTTCTTCCCAGAAGCACCTATAGGACTTGAAGTGTGTTCGTCCCATTACACACACAGAGCTATATTTTCTTCCCAGAAGCACCTATAGGACTTGAAGTGTGTTAGTCCCATTACACACACAGAGCTATATTTTCTTCCCAGAAGCACCTATAGGACTTGAAGTGTGTTAGTCCCATCACACACACAGAGCTATATTTTCTTCCCAGAAGCACCTATAGGACTTGAAGTGTGTTAGTCCCATTACACACACAGAGCTATATTTTCTTCCCAGAAGCACCTATAGGACTTGAAGTGTGTTAGTCCCATTACACACACAGAGCTATATTTTCTTCCCAGAAGCACCTATAGGACTTGAAGTGTGTTAGTCCATTACACACAAAGAGCTATACTTTGTTCCCAGAAGCACCTATAGGACTTGAAGTGTGTTAGTCCCATTACACACACAGAGCTATATTTTCTTCCAGAAGCACCTATAGGACTTGTAGTGTGTTCGTGGCAGGCAGGCAGAGCTCCTATATTTTGTTCCCAGAAGCACTTATAGGACTTGAAGTGTGTTAGTCCCATTACACACACAGAGCTATATTTTCTTCCCAGAAGCACCTATAGGACTTGAAGTGTGTTAGTCCCATTACACACACAGAGCTATATTTTCTTCCCAGAAGCACCTATAGGACTTGAAGTGTGTTAGTCCCATCACACACACAGAGCTATATTTTCTTCCCAGAAGCACCTATAGGACTTGAAGTGTGTTAGTCCCATCACACAGAGCTCCTCTATTTTCTTTGCATAAGCACCCACAGGACTTCTAGTGTGTTAGTGGCATCACACAGAGCTCCTATATATTCTTCTCAGCAGCACCCACAGGACTTCTAGTGTGTTAGTGGCATCACACAGAGCTCCTCTATTTTCTTTGCAGAAGCACCCACAGGACTTCTAGTGTGTTAGTGGCATCACACAGAGCTCCTCTATTTTCTTTGCAGAAGCACCCATAGGACTTCTAGTGTGTTAGTGGCATCACACAGAGCTCCTATATATTCTTCTCAGCAGCACCCACAGGACTTCTAGTGTGTTAGTGGCATCACACAGAGCTCCTCTATTTTCTTTGCAGAAGCACCCACAGGACTTCTAGTGTGTTAGTGGCATCACACAGAGCTCCTCTATTTTCTTTGCAGAAGCACCCATAGGACTTCTAGTGTGTTAGTGGCATCACACAGAGCTCCTATATATTCTTCTCAGCAGCACCCACAGGACTTCTAGTGTGTTAGTGGCATCACACAGAGCTCCTCTATTTTCTTTGCAGAAGCACCCACAGGACTTCTAGTGTGTTAGTGGCATCACACAGAGCTCCTCTATTTTCTTTGCAGAAGCACCCATAGGACTTCTAGTGTGTTAGTGGCATCACACAGAGCTCCTATATATTCTTCTCAGCAGCACCCATAGGACTTCTAGTGTGTTAGTGGCATCACACAGAGCTCCTATATTTTCTTTGCAGAAGCACCCATAGGACTTCTAGTGTGTTAGTGGCATCACACAGAGCTCCTATATTTTCTTCTCAGCAGCACCCACAGGACTTCTAGTGTGTTAGTGGCATCACACAGAGCTCCTATATTTTCTTTGCAGAAGCACCTATAGGACTTCTAGTGTGTTAGTGGCATCACACAGAGCTCCTATATTTTCTTCTCAGCAGCACCCACAGGACTACCGACTACAATGGCTGGAAGACCGCCAAGGGGAGGCAGAGCGTGCAGAGCCAAGAACACAGGGCAGACAGTCTCTGTTTCTAGTGGACGTGGCCGTGGACGTGGACGTGGTCGTGCATCGTCATCAGCACGTGGCCATGGGACACGCGCGTCTTTGTTTTCGGCAGCTGGACATGTGGAGCCGCATCATGCTGAAGGCTTGGTAGAATGGATGACCAAGCCCTCCTCATCCTCCTCATCCTCTCTCACCCAGGCTCAGGGTACTGACAGAGCATCATCAGCCACCCCTTCCCTAGACCCACCATGTCCTCCTGAGGAGTCCCCCGAACTCTTTGAGCACAGTGTTGGGTACATGCTCCAGGAGGATGCCCAACGATTCGAAGGCTCGGATGACGATACCCAGCTTGAGGAATCTGGCAGTACAGTTCCACCAGCTGCAGCTTACTGCCAGGTTTGCTCTAGTGGTGAAGAGGGAGGGGATGATGAGGTCACTGACTCCACGTGGGTGCCTCAAGGGAGAGAGGATGAGGAGGAGGACGAGGAGGAGGAGGATGCGGCGTCACATGTCCAACGAGGCAGGATGCCCCCTGGAGGCCAGGTAGAGGCCAGCACAGCAACTGTACAACACCGCAGAGCTCCGCCTGTGCAGGGCGCTGCCTCTGCACGTTATCAGAAAAGTTCTTTGGTGTGGGCCTTTTTTGAGACGAGTGCAGCAGATCGCACCACTGCTATTTGCAATATTTGTCTCAAGCGTATCTCGCGTGGCCAAAACATCAGCCGCTTGGGCACCACAAGCATGACCAGACATATGGCGACCTGCCATGCAGCTCGTTGGCAGGCACACATAAAAGACCCACACCAAAGAACTAAGCGGACCTCTCCTTGCTCCTCCTCAGCTGGGATCTCCATCCCCACTACACCTTCAGTCCTCTCTGAAAGCTGCTCTGAGAGGACTGAAGGTGTAGAATTCGGTGTGTCACAACCAAGTACTTGCAGTACACCGACGTCCGAATGCAGCAGGCAAATTTCCCTGCCCCAGCTGCTGGACCGTAGAAAGAAGTACACTCCCAGCCATCCACATGCCCAGCGGTTGAATGCTAGCCTTGCTAAATTGCTAGCACTTCAACTGCTGCCTTTTCAGTTGGTAGACTCGGCCCCCTTCCGTGAGTTTGTTCAATGTGCGGTTCCTCAGTGGCAGGTTCCCAAACGCCACTTTTTCTCGCGGAAGGCGATTCCGTCTCTCTACCGGCATGTGGAGGGCAATGTCCATGCCTCGCTGGACAGGGCGGTCAGCGGTAAGGTGCATATTACCGCTGACTCATGGTCCAGCAGGCATGGACAGGGACGGTACCTTTCTTTCACGGCCCATTGGGTCACTCTATTGGCAGCTGGGAGGGATGCAGGACAAGGTGCAGTAGTGTTGGAGGTTGTTCCGCCACCACGCCTCCAAAACGCGACTACTGCTACTGGTTGTGACACACCTCTCTCCTCCACCCCCTCCTCTTCTTCTTCCTCCAGTGCTCTGTCCTTGGAACCAGCGGTGCTCCGTAGGCGTACAAGGGGCTACGCAAGTACGCAGGCAAAAAGATGCCATGCCGTGCTTGCGCTGGTGTGTTTGGGGGACAGGAGCCACACTGGGCCAGAGGTTCTGGCAGCTCTGCAGGGGCAGGCCGAGAGGTGGTTGACGCCACGTCAGCTTAAGCCAGGAATGGTCGTTTCTGACAATGGCACCAACCTCCTCTCCGCCCTGCGACAGGGGCAGCTCACCCATGTGCCCTGCATGGCTCACGTCCTCAACCTGGTGGTGCAGCGGTTCTTGGGCAGGTTCCCAGGCTTACAGGATGTCCTGAGGCAGGCCAGGAAAGTCTGTGTGCATTTCCGCCGATCTTATAATGCCAGTGCTCGGCTGACTGAGCTGCAAAAGGAGCTGAACCTGCCCAAGAACCGCCTAATATCTGACATGCCCACCAGGTGGAACTCAACGTTGGCCATGCTGCAGCGACTGCACACGCAGCAGAGGGCCATCAATGAGTACCTTTGCGACTACGGCACCAGGACAGGGTCAGGGGAGCTTGGGTTTTTTTCCCCACGTCAGTGGAGCATGATCAGGGATGCATGCACTGTCCTCTCACCATTTGAGGAGGCCACGAGGATGGTGAGCAGTGACAGTGCATGCATCAGTGACACTGTCCCTCTTGTCCACCTGTTGGAGCATACGCTGCGTGGGATAATGGACAGGGCACTTGAGGCAGAACAGAGGCAGGAAGAGGAGGACTTCCTTGCCTCTCAAGGCCCCCTTTATCCGGACAGTGTTCCTTCTGTCCCACCCATCACACAGGAAGAGGATGAGGAGGAGGAGGAGGAGGAGGAGGAGGAGGATTGTGTGAGCATGGAGGTGGAGCCTGGCACTCAGCATCAGCAGCAGCAGTCTTTTAGGGATGATGTACAGTCCCAACAAGCCAGTGGACTTGTACGTGGCTGGGAGGAGGTGGCTGGCGATCATGTCATCCTCAGTGACCCAGAAGACTCCGGACCGAATGCCTCAGCTAACCTACGCTGCATGGCCTCCCTGATCCTGCAAAGCCTGCGGAAGGATCCTCGTGTTCTTCGGATCAAGGAGAGGGACCATTACTGGCTGGCCACTCTCCTTGATCCGCGGTACAAGGGTAAGGTTGCGGACCTTATCTTGCCGTCGCAGAGGGAGCAGAGGATGAGACATCTCAGGGAGGCCTTGCAGAAAGGTCTGTGCAACGCGTTCCCAGAAACTGGGAGGCTACAAACTCCTGGTCCTGGGCGACGAGTTGCTGAGGCTTCGGTCAGTGGCAGAAGGAGCGGTGGGGAAGGTGGACGTCTGACCGATGCGTTCAGACAATTTTTTAGTCCGCAGCCCCAAGGTATGATCGGTTCCAGCAACCATCGCCAGCGTCTGATATACATGGTGCAGGAATACCTTGGGGCAAGGTCAGACTTGGACACCTTTCCCACCGAAAATCCTCTGGCTTACTGGGTCCTGAGGATGGATCACTGGCCAGAGCTTGCACAGTATGCAATTGAGCTACTGGCCTGTCCTGCCTCCAGCGTTCTTTCCGAACGCACATTCAGTGCTGCTGGAGGATTTGTGACTGATCATAGGGTGCGCCTGTCCACCGCCTCGGTTGATCGACTGACATTCATCAAAATGAATCAGTCTTGGATCACCACCAGCTACCAGGCACCTGAGGCGGATATAACCGAATAATTTTTAATGTCACATCCCTTCAAGACTGCCTATGCTGATGCTGAGTGACTGTCCTCTTATGTTCACTGACTATCCTCTTCCTCCTCCTCAATGATCCATGCCACAGCACCAGTGCCTAAGGCACAATTTTTCAGCCCCTGTTTAACAGGGGCGTGTACTTACAATTTTTTAAAAAAATGCTTCGCAACACGTGTGACTGCTGTGCTCCAAGTACAGTCTCTGTGAGGGCCGTGTTGCAGTGTTGTGGCACCAGCACCAGTGCCTAAGGCACAATTTTTCAGCCCCTGTTTAACAGGGGCGTGTACTTACAATTTTTTAAAAAAATGCTTCGCAACACGTGTGACTGCTGTGCTCCAAGTACAGTCTCTGTGAGGGCCGTGTTGCAGTGTTGTGGCACCAGCACCAGTGCCTAAGGCACAATTTTTCAGCCCCTGTTTAACAGGGGCGTGTACTTACAAATTTTTTAAAAAAATGCTTCGCAACACGTGTGACTGCTGTGCTCCAAGTACAGTCTCTGTGAGGGCCGTGTTGCAGTGTTGTGGCACCAGCACCAGTGCCTAAGGCACAATTTTTCAGCCCCTGTTTAACAGGGGCGTGTACTTACAATTTTTTAAAAAAATGCTTCGCAACACGTGTGACTGCTGTGCTCCAAGTACAGTCTCTGTGAGGGCCGTGTTGCAGTGTTGTGGCACCAGCACCAGTGCCTAAGGCACAATTTTTCAGCCCCTGTTTAACAGGGGCGTGTACTTACAATTTTTTAAAAAAATGCTTCGCAACACGTGTGACTGCTGTGCTCCAAGTACAGTCTCTGTGAGGGGTTGCAGTGTTGTGGCACCAGCACCAGTGCCTAAGGCACAATTTTTCAGCCCCTGTTTAACAGGGGCGGGTAATTACAAATCTTGATCTAATAGTTCACAGCAGGGCCCATTCCTGCGCCCACCAAGAGTAACTATGAGGGCCTACAGTCTTGTGGCAACACCGTCCACCACCACCGCCAAAGGCCCAATTTTTCTGCCCTGTTCATCAGGTGCTTGCAATTACAAATCTTGATCTAATAACTCACAGCAGGGCCCATTCCTGCGCCCACCAAGAGTAACTGTGAGAGCTTACAGTCTTGTGGCAAAACCGTCCACCACCACCACCACCACCACCACCACCAAAGGCCCAATTTTTCTGCCCTGTTCAACAGGTGCATGCAATTATAAATCTTGATCCAATAACTCACAGCAGGGCCCATTCCTGTGACCACCAGTCTCGTGGCTACACCAACATCTAATAGGGCAAATTTCTGCAGAGTATATACGGCAGGCCCCTACTTTCAAACATCCAACTTACAAACGACTCCTACTTGCAAACGGAAAGAGAAAACAGGAAGTGAGAGGAAATCTACCCCTAGGAAGGGAAATTCTATCCTGTTAGATTTATTTTGGGAAAAAAGTATCTCCTCTTTACTGATGCTTTATCACCAATCCTTGTTTCAATTAAAACCCCACTTTTCCAAAAACATTTGTCATTGGGACGGAAAGTGAGGTGACATGTTCTGAACAGATGTGCAAAGACAGCAAATGTTACAGGGGTGATAACCCCTCCCTATGTTCTCCAAAAAGCTTAAAAATAGATTTTTTTGGGATGGAGCTACACTTCATAATGTACCTGTTCAGATTCTACTTAAGATCAAACCTAAAGCCGCAAGTGGTTTTAAATGGCTTCTTTTTTTCCTTTACAAATGTCATTTTGTGCAAGGACAGTTCTAAACACGGGAAACACATGCCACTTCACAGGCATACTTTGGACACCCCCCAGGTACCATATTTAAAGGAAAATGTCACTTTTTTTTTTTCACTTTATGCATCATTAAAATGACTGCTCCCGAAAAAACGTTAGTTTTTAAAAGTTCTTTTTGCATTGATATATGTCCCCTGGGGCAGGACCCGGGTCCCCAAACCTGTTTTATGACATTAACATGCATATTGGCCGTTGTAATTAGCACTTTTGATTTCGAACGTTCGCGTCCATTATAACGTATAGGGTTCGAAAATTCGCGCGAACTTTCGGTCCGTTCGAAGGTTCTGGTTCGAACCGAACCCGGGGGTGTTCGGCTCATCCCTAGTGCTGACACAAACACACTATAGCTCCTATGTGTGCTGACACAAACACACTATATAGCTCATATGTGTGCTGACAACACACTATAGCTCCTATGTATGCTGACAAAAAAATATAGCTCCTATGTGTGCTCACAACACACTATAGCTCCTATGTGTCCTGACACAAACACACTATAGCTCCTATGTGTGCTGACACAAACACACTATAGCTCCTATGTGTGCTGACAACACACTATAGCTCCTATGTGTGCTGACAACACACTATAGCTCCTATGTGTGCTGACACAAACACACTATAGCTCCTATGTGTGCTGACACAAACACACTATAGCTCCTATGTGTGCTGACACAAACACACT
This sequence comes from Lithobates sylvaticus, assembly GCA_028564925.1. Taxonomy (NCBI): domain Eukaryota; kingdom Metazoa; phylum Chordata; class Amphibia; order Anura; family Ranidae; genus Lithobates; species Lithobates sylvaticus. The sequence goes on from CM053026.1 coordinate 790,527,689, forward strand.
ATAGCTCCTATGTGTGCTGACAACACACTATAGCTCCTATGTGTGCTGACAAAAAAATATAGCTCCTATGTGTGCTGACACAAACACACTATAGCTCCTATGTGTGCTGACACAAACACACTATAGCTCCTATGTGTGCTGACACAAACACACTATAGCTCCTATGTGTGCTGACAAAAAAATATAGCTCATATGTGTGCTGACAAAAAAATATAGCTCCTATGTGTGCTGACACAAACACACTATAGCTCCTGTGTGCTGACACAAACACACTATAGCTCCTATGTGTGCTGACACTCAAACACAAACACACTATAGCTCCTATGTGTGCTGACACAAACACACTATAGCTCCTATGTGTGCTGACACAAACACACTATAGCTCCTATGTGTGCTGACAAAAAAATATAGCTCATATGTGTGCTGACAAAAAAATATAGCTCCTATGTGTGCTGACACAAACACACTATAGCTCCTGTGTGCTGACACAAACACACTATAGCTCCTATGTGTGCTGACAACACACTATAGCTCCTATGTGTGCTGACATAAAAATATAGCTCCTATGTGTGCTGACAACACACACACTAGCTCCTATGTGTGCTGACAACACACACACTAGCTCCTATGTGTGCTGACACAAACACAATATAGCTCCTATAAATCCCTGCCTGCTTGCCTGGGATGGGACAGAAGGTTGGGACAGAAAGTTAGGGTGCAATGCTGTTCTAACAGCAATGCAATGGGTGCTACTGCAATGCTGTACTAACAGCACACACACACCAGACTAATCCCCAGCAGCAGATAATGTCACACTCAGCAGTGCAATCAGCAGAAATGATCAGTATTGAATGAATCAGCAATGGTTTAGCAATGAACGAATCAATCAGCAGACTGCCTATTCACTCTTCTCAAAGCCGGAACACATGTGCCCTGGGCCGACGGCGTGGCGGCCTTTTATACATTGGGGCGTGTACTAAAGCCCCTGAGCATTAATTGGCTACAGGCGTCCTGCCTGTAGCAAATTATTGCTCTCCTCGCTGCCAGCGCTGTGATTGGCCAACCATGCGGGGTCACAGTGCATGCTTGGCCAATCATCAGCCAGCAATGCACTGCGCCTGCCGCAATGCATTGCGGGCCGCTCGCATCACACGAATGTGATGCGAACGGCCCAAATAGTTCTGGGCTCGCCGAGCGGGGCGAACGCCCGGTGCTCGATTCGAACCTGGGTTCGAATCGAACACCGGGCCCATCCCTAATCTTTGCTAAAACAAATACCATATTGTTGGTCCAACAAACTTCTACAATATCTTGGAATCCAACTAACTTTTCCCTCTAAATTTTCTCCCACTCCTCTCCAACATTTTACAAGAAATATCTAAACTTAAAAAACACCTTTTTATCATGGTCCGGCCACTTAGCGGCATACAAGATGTTACTGCTTCTAAAAACGTTATACAGTATCTATTCAGGACACTTCAGATACCTGTGCCCACTTTCTTTTTTACAGCCATGCAAAAATTACTATCACAATTTGTCTGGGCAGGCAGCAAAGCAAGATGCTCCTTACAAATCCAAAAGAAACAAAGATTGATGGGATGCATAGGGCTTCCTGTGCTGCTAGATTACTATATGGCTTCATTATTAGATCAACTCAAATCCTGGTTTTGCAGCCCTTCATTAAAACCTTGGTGTCAACTAGAGAGAGCATGGATGGACAATACTTTCACTTTATCCCTGCTTATGTCCCACACCCTTAAAAATCAAGATAAACGTGGGGGCATGGTTTGGCTGCAGCAGATAATGGCTGCCTAGGTTCTCTGCTCTCCCTCAGTTTGGGGCACAACAGCGACTTGCAGAGCCAGTATTAGCCGCCTTTACCTCTGGACCGGGGGCCACTACTTCTGAGACACCCCAGGACATGTCCAAGAAGAAAAAGAACAACAACAACCAGAGGTCGCGCTGTTTACACGATTACTTCATGAAGCCGGCTTCCTTCCCCTCACAAGATGGCGCAGAGCGGGAACGCCGTTCGGCTTCACCCTGACCCGCACAGTCTAACATAGCGCCAGACAACCAGTGGGACATGGAGAAGAGCGAACAGATGGATCCCACTACCTCTCTTCAATCCCAGGAAAGAGGTAGGAGAGCCACAGAATCCCCGGCAGGCTCACCAGCCAAATCACCTGCTCTAAAGAAGCAGCATTGGGCTAACGCTGCACACACAGACAGTGCCACTAACTCCCTAGCTGCCTTTCCAGCCTCAGACAACAATCCAGCCTCAGAGAGCACCCTGAAGTCTATGCTTCACTCATTACAGGCTGACCTGCAAAGAGATTTAAAAATATCCCTTAATCATATCCAGAGCAGAGTAGAAAAGCTAGAAGACCGCACTGACACCATTGTACAACAACTGCACACAGTGGCTCAGGCACATAATGTAGCTATAGACACGCAGGATGATCAGGCAGCAGCGATTCACCAAATGCAGCTAAAAATCGCAGACCTCGAAGACCACTCCAGGCGGAACAACATAATTTTTGGGGGAATACCAGAGTCAATTAAACCAGGGGAGCTAGTATCATATATCCAACAACTCTTCCTCACGCTAGTACCCAACCTGTCTGCACATGACATGATCATCGACCGAGCGCATAGAATACAGAAACCTAAACATCTTCCGGATACTGTCCCCAGAGACACCTTAGCTCGGATTCATTTCTTTCACACCAAAGAAAGACTGTTACGAGCTACAAGATCCATGCGCCCTACCAACCCCATATGCTGCGATCTCCATATTCGGGGACATTTCAGCTGCCACAGCTCAGGCATGTAAATGGTTTGCTTCTGTCACCTCAGTCCTGCAGGACAAACAGGTTCCATATCGTTGGGGCTTCCCTACAAAGCTCCTGGTTACCTTCCAAAACCAACTGGTCGCAATTCTGACGCTCAAAGATGGCCTAAAACAACTGCACAACTGGGGTCTCATTCCTCATATCCCTCCTAGCATTCCTTGATCCAAACAATCCAAAATCCAAACTCTGGTAACTCTCATATCTTTATGGCTCATACCATTAGAGTTACTCCGTGCCTTCTGAGGGAGAACAAGGGCTCTCTAGATTTGATCTGATTACTCCCCGATACTTCTTTTTTTCTTTTTTTTTTTTCTCTCTTATTACTTGTTCACTGAGATTTGCTGTCACATATTTCCTAGAAGCCGTCCTAGTTGTATGCGACACAACTTCTTAAGTCAATAATTCGGTTGCATTATCTGGTTTATCTGTTTGTCATTAATATTGCATATTGCATTGTTAACATCTTCTTTTGCTCCTATCAGTCCCTTAACCACAGACCACTCTCTGGTGTGATAAAGCAAATGGTGTTGATCCCCATCCGTACCAACATGCACACTCCACCCATCCCGCCTATAGAATCTTGTCAATTACTACCATTAATGCCAAGGGTCTTAACCACCCCTTTAAGCGATCACTTCTCTGGATGGAAGCCGTATCCCAAAAGGCTGATATTCTTTGTGTCCAGGAGACACACTTAACCAAAAACAAAAGCTCCAGCCTGTACTTCTAAACAGTACCCACACTGCTTCTTTGCCAACACAGATAAAAAAGCAAGAGGTGTAATGATAGCAATACGCTCCTCTGTAGCATTCCAACTTCGCCAAGTTGAACAAGACCCTCTAGGCAGATTCCTCATCCTTTCTGCGTCCTTTAATAATTGCCCACTTGACAGTCTCTGTATCTCTGAACCCTATATAAAGGTAAATTTGAACTTTTCACTAAGCCCTCCCGATTGGCATCCTTTTTGTGAGACCCTAACTACCCTGTGGCATTTCATGCTGAAATAGATCAGAGCTGAAGACGTCAGAGCTTGCTGATGAAATATGTAGGATTTATTGATTGATACACATCACCTCCATTTGTAACGCAGCCTGGAACGCTAACAGTGTTTTTCACACACATATGCAAGAGTCAACTGCTGAATAAAAAACATTTGTGCTGCTTTTAAGCTGTTTTTAAACTTTTAATGGAATCTTTTTGGAATAAATGCTAAACATACTTCACCATGGAAGTTCCATCTTTCTTTATTTTTCACTAATAACATTGGTTTCCTGCTGAGGACATTACATCCATCTGGAGTATATCCATTGAAAACATCCAGCGATCAATGCCGATTGAATGGCGATTAAATCCTGTTGCTGACAACCTTTGTGGCCGTTGGGAATTTTGGTTGGGATTGTCGTTTGGGCCTATTATGATACCTGTTATTTGTGTCATGGGATTCTGGTGAGTAGGATGTGTGGCAGGTGTTGATGGTAGTGGAATATTTTAACCAAGATCCGGAATACATCATAGATCACTGAAAACTGAATGAACTTTATTGCATCACAGTTTTTTTGCATTTATATTTTGGTGCAATTTGTGCACCACCTGGGACACTATATATATTTGTATAAATTCTTTGCAGTCACAACCTTTGAAAAATTTGCATATTGGGATTGTAATTATTCACAGAGAGCGCGGTTTAATCATTTTTATTAATTACTTTCAGCATTCCAACTTCGCCAAGTTGAACAAGACCCTCTAGGCAGATTCCTCATCCTTTCTGCCTCCTTTAATAATTGCCCACTTGACAGTCCCTGTATCTCTGGACCCTATATAAAGGAAAATTTTAACTTTTCACTAAGCCCTCCCGATTGGCATCCTTTTTCGTAACTTCCCTGTGGCATTTCATGCTGAAATAGATTTCGCATACTGGTCCTCACAAGGTCTGGTGATGCTGCTACAGGGCACCATGGTCTGTTCTTTTGAATACTCGACCCAAACCTATGCCATACTTAACTCAGATCTCTACAAATACCTACAGATACGCCATTTTTTTCCAAAAGTCTATCTCCCAAATAAGGGATGAGGCTAGAACACCTTTTGAAAATCTATGCCATGGGGGGTCCAGAGATAGAGGCACGATCTCCACATTGTATATGTACCTCAATGACCATCACACAGATGCTAAATCCCAAGCAATGCTAGGATGGGAATCTGAGGTGGGCCTGGAGTTTTCAGCAGAGTACTGGCGAGATATTGTCTCCAATATGCATAAATGTACCCGCACAGTGGCCATTAAAGAAACAGTACTGAAACTACATACTAGATGGTACTATACACCAGTTAGAATCAATAGAATGTTCCCAACCATCCCAGACAGCTGTTTCAGAGACTGTGGAGAAAAGGGTACTCTCCTCCATACTTTCTGGAGCTGTAAGGTTCTGGAATATCTCAGCAGCAGACAGCTATGAAAATACTCCAAATAATACTCCAAATAACGGGATCAAGCATCAATCACCTTGACATACCAGATGTGCATTATGTTCGCTGACATCCCATACCTTTAGAACAAAAACTGGTCCATACGCTGTTTAGTGTTATACAGTGGGTGGTAGCCCTGAACTGGCGTAAACCCTCAGTCCCATGGTCCCATGTTCTTCTTTGCATGGAATCCATAAAATTGATAGAACGTATCCACCACACACTTAGGGATTCTATGAGAATTTTCAAATGAAAATGGGGCCCCTGGCCAGCTTCCTAGCTGGCTTGTGGTGCATTTTTGCCCCATGGGTACCAGATTGAACTTCCAACTATAACTGCGGGACTCGTTAAGGACTTGTTTTCTTTAAAAACTAACATCAATAGTGCCTTGACTATACAGAAACGTATGCGGATATATTATACATGATAGTTAAACAATGAGTTTTATATGATACCTGTTGCACTAGTAGCAGTATTTCATTTTACTTTGAATTTTGTTTTTAGCTTTCTACAAAATTAATCAATAGCATTCCAAGAACTTGAACATTGTGAGTGCTCCTGTCACGGTACTACTACAGTGAGCCCACAGGCGAGCAGATGACACGGGACCCCAGGGCGTGGAGTCTAAGGGCCAGCCGTTATTCTGCCAGGGACCCCCTCAGAAGGGTTTGGGCTTAGCTGCGTGCTGACTCCAGGTCATGACCCCCGGGTTCACCCTGCTCGCTAGGGGATTACCAGAAGACACAGTCAGACAAGGATGGATGGATGGATGAAGCAAAGGAGAGCCGGATAGCGAGTTAAAGTTAGGTCGGGCTGCAGACAACGTAAACAGGACAAGCCGAGTCAGTACACAAGAGATCAGTTCACGAGAGGTCAGGTTAAAGCAGGTTACACGAAGGGGGCTCAGAAACAAGCGTTACTCAAGCAACCAGAAGCTGATCTGGAAGGAATTTAAATAGAGAAGCACATGGGGGGCTGGACAGGAAGTAGCAGGAAGGAATGATATAATTAAGCAACAGGTGGAGCCGGCAACACCCATAGCTGCAGAGTGCAGCAGAGCTGAACACAAGCTAGTTGAACAACAGGTGCCAGCCGACCCACAGCAGTAAAGGTAAGACACAGATCAGCTCCGCAGCTGATCTGTGACAGCTCCCTATATAAATTTTGAATTTCAGCATTCTATTTTGATGAAAGTTTGTATTTACAATGATCCTACCTATGTATAACACTCTCAATGCTGATTAATGCAGTTGTTATACCTTTTCCATGTACCTGTTTGCATTTTTTCAATAAAACATTTGGAAACAAAAAAAATAATTGCTCACTTGTCATAGTCAACCTATACTCGCCTAACGTAGAACAAAAATACTTTTACCAGAAAATACTAAACAAGCTTTCTACCTACCCCAAAGAACGTATCATTCTGTCATGGTTATGCAGTAATCTCCCTCTGTTTGCTTACCTCTCCTCATGTGCTCAGACTAAGAGTCCAGCCACTTCCACCTGGTGGTTTTTATAACCTCTCCTCTAAGCATGGCCCCACCCAGGCCCTATCAGGGAACCCTATATCCTGTCTGCTTGTGACCTTGACCTTTTGGCATGTCCCCGACCATCCCTGTCTGCCTGTGACCCTGAACCTTTGGCGTGTACTCTGTTTTTCCTGTCTGCTAGTTGCCCTGACCTCTGCCTTATCCCCTTACTATCCTTGTTGTTCCAGCCTGCTGCTTCCTTCTCCTGTAGTCTACTGTGAGCATGAGCTGTGAGACCCTAGGGGCAGCGACCTGGAGCCAGACTGCAGCGAAGTCTATCTTCACCACTAGAGGCTCTGGCAAACACCTGCTGGCTCTTAGACTCTGCACCCTGGGAAATCTATGTTCTAGCTCCCACTGGGATCTGTGTTATTGATCCAGTAGACCTGTGTCCTGAATCTCCCTGGGTACAATCTGCAGCAGTTAGTCCTAAGGTCCACTACTCAGCGGTGCACTTCCGACTCCTACAGAGTGCACCTGTCACCTGGTCTCAGGTGTCCTGACACATTCTTTGCGAAGACTTTAATGAGATTATGGACCACTTTCTAGACTCCTCCAATTCTCGCAGGAAAAGCTCATCAGCATTGTCCTCACTTCTCATCAGACATGTGCAAAAGGAAAAAATTCAGTTTCGTTTCGTTTCGTTTTTTCGTTTTAATTCGTTAATTAATTAATTTCGTTTAGTTAGATTCGTTAAATTTGTTAAATTCGTTTTCGGATTTCGTTTAGTTTTCGACCGATTTTCGAATTCGAAAATATTTTGCGACCCGACTTTGGGTCCACGTATCTCGGGGTTACTTGGTGATAGAAACACCAAATTTGGATATGTTGTAGTGCTAGTTCTACTGTGTTTGCATACCAAATTGGGGGTTTCTAGCTACAAGTGGCCCCGAGATATGTGGCCCCAAAGTCGGGTCGAAAAATGTCATTCTCTGCTGCAGAAAAGTGCTTGACATTTTGCGACCCGACTTTGGGGCCACGTATCTCGGGGCCACTTATAGCTAGAAACCCCAAATTTGGTATGCAAACACAGTAGAACTAGCACTACAAACTCTCCAGGTGTTTCTATCACCAAGTAGCCCCGAGATACGTGGACCCAAAATCGGGTCACAAAATATTTTCGAATTCGGTTGAAATCATTTCAAATGCAGTTGAAAAAATGTCAAATGCAGTTGAAATCATTTCAAATCATGTTGATAATATTTCAAGCGGATTCGAAAATATTTTGCGACCCGACTTTGAAAAAAAAAAATGAAATTGATTCTAACAGTCTGCAGAAGATCTGCAAAAAAAAAAAGTGAAATGGCTGTTAATAGTCTACAGGAGATCTGCTATTAAATTATATATTTTTTTTATTCTGTTCTAATCTTTTCTATTTGAATTATACATTTTGGAAGATGGTTATTTACTTATATACATCTGTCACATAAAAAAAAAGGATGTGAAATGGCTGTCACGGATGTCGATCGCAAGGCAAGTACATATGCTGTATCTCACTGTCCACTTGGCACAACACCTGCCACAAGCGCCAAGACACCTGCCATGAGTGCCACGTGACCGACCACAAGTGCCACGTGACCAAGTTGTGGATTGTCCACTTGCCATGTCACCTGCCACAAGTTATGGGGTTCCTAGCACCAAGTGACCCCCAGATATGGGGGATATGTCAAGTACTTTTCTACAGCAAAGAATTACATTTTGTGACCCAACTTTGGGGCCACGTATCTCGGGGCCACTTATAGCTAGAAACCCCAAATTTAATATGCAAACACAGTAGAACTAGCACTACAATCTCTCCAAATTTGGTTTCTATCACCAAGTAACCCCGAGATACGTGGACCCAAAGTCGGGTCGCAAAATATTTTCGAATTCGGTTGAAATAATTTCAAATGCAGTTGAAAAAATTTCAAATGCAGTTGAAAAAATTTCAAATGCAGTTGAAAAAATTTCAAATGCAGTTGAAAAAATTTCAAATGCAGTTGAAAAAATTTCAAATGCAGTTGAAAAAATTTCAAATGCAGTTGAAAAAATTTCAAATGCAGTTGAAATCATTTCAAATCATGTTGATACTATTTCAAGCGGATTTGAAAATATTTTGCAACCCGCCTTTGAAAAAAAAATATGAAATTGATTCTAACAGTCTGCAGAAGATCTGCAAAAAAAAAAAGTGAAATGGCTGTTAATAGTCTACAGGAGATCTGCTATTAAATTATATATTTTTTTTATTCTGTTCTATACTTTTCTATTTGAATTATACATTTTGGAAGATGGTTATTTACTTATATACATCTGTCACATACGTGGCCCCAAAGTAGGGTCACAAAATGTAATTCTCTGCTGTAGAAAAGTACTTGACATATGCCCCATATCTGGGGGTCACTTGGTGCTAAGAACCCCATAACTTGTGGCAGGTGACATGGCAAGTGGACAATCCACAACTTGGTCACGTGGCAGGTAACGTGGCACTTGTGGTCGGTCACGTGGCACTCATGGCAGGTGTCTTGGCACTTGTGGCAGGTGTTGTGGCAAGTGGACAATGACATACAGCATATGTACTTGCCTTGCGATCGACATCCGTGACAGCCATTTCACATCTTTTTTTTTTTATGTGACAGATGTATATAAGTAAATAACCATCTTCCAAAATTTATAATTCAAATAGAAAAGATTAGAACAGAATAGAAAAAAAATATATAATTTAATAGCAGATCTCCTGTAGACTATTAACAGCCATTTCACTTCTTTTTTTTTTTTTTGCAGATCTTCTGCAGACTGTTAGAATCAATTTCATTTTTTTTTTTCAAAGTCGGGTCCCAAAATATTTTCGAATCCGCTTGAAATGTTTTCAACTGCATTTGAAATGTTTTCAACTGCATTTGAAATTTTTTCAACTGCATTTGAAATTATTTCAACCGAATTCGAAAATATTTTGCGACCCGACTTTGGGTCCACGTATCTCAGGGTTACTTGGTGATAGAAACCCCAAATTTGGAGAGGTTGTAGTGCTAAGTCTACTGTGTTTGCATACCAAATTTGGGGTTTCTAGCTATAAGTGGCCCCGAGATAGTTGGACCCAAAGTGGGGTCACAAAATATTTTCGAATCCGGTTGAAATAGTTTTGAATGCGGTTGAAATAATTTCAAATCATGTTGAAATAATTTCAGGTAGAAACATTTCAACCGAATTCGAAAATATTTTGCGACCCAAATTTGGGTCCACGTATCTCAGGGTTACTTGGTGATAGAAACCCCAAATTTGGAGAGGTTGTAGTGCTAAGTCTACTGTGTTTGCATACCAAATTTGGGGTTTCTAGCTATAAGTGGCCCCGAGATAGTTGGACCCAAAGTGGGGTCACAAAATATTTTCGAATCCGGTTGAAATAGTTTTGAATGCGGTTGAAATAATTTCAAATCATGTTGAAATAATTTCAGGTAGAAACATTTCAACCGAATTCGAAAATATTTTGCGACCCAACTTTGGGTCCACGTATCTCGGGGTTACTTGGTGATAGATACCCCAAATTTGGAGAGGTTGTAGTGCTAGTTCTACTGTGTTTGCATACCAAATTGGGGGTTTCTAGCTACAAGTGGCCCCGAGATATGTGGCCCCAAAGTCGGGTCGAAAAATGTCATTCTCTGCTGCAGAAAAGTGCTTGACATTTTGCGACCCGACTTTGGGGCCACGTATCTCGGGGCCACTTATAGCTAGAAACCCCAAATTTGGTATGCAAACACAGTAGAACTAGCACTATAAACTCTCCAAATTTGGTGTTTCTATCACCAAGTAGCCCCGAGATACGTGGACCCAAAATCGGGTCACAAAATATTTTCGAATTCGGTTGAAATCATTTCAAATGCAGTTGAAATCATTTCAAATCATGTTGATAATATTTCAAGCGGATTCGAAAATATTTTGCGACCCGCCTTTGAGAAAAAAAAAATGAAATTGATTCTAACAGTCTGCAGAAGATCTGCAAAAAAAAAAAAGTGAAATGGCTGTTAATAGTCTACAGGAGATCTGCTATTAAATTATATTTTTTTTTTATTCTGTTCTAATCTTTTCTATTTGAATTATACATTTTGGAAGATGGTTATTTACTTATATACATCTGTCACATAAAAAAAAGGATGTGAAATGGCTGTCACGGATGTCGATCGCAAGGCAAGTACATATGCTGTATCTCACTGTCCACTTGGCACAACACCTGCCACAAGCGCCAAGACACCTGCCATGAGTGCCACGTGACCGACCACAAGTGCCACGTGACCAAGTTGTGGATTGTCCACTTGCCATGTCACCTGCCACAAGTTATGGGGTTCCTAGCACCAAGTGACCCCCAGATATGGGGGATATGTCAAGTACTTTTCTACAGCAAAGAATTACATTTTGTGACCCAACTTTGGGGCCACGTATCTCGGGGCCACTTATAGCTAGAAACCCCAAATTTAATATGCAAACACAGTAGAACTAGCACTACAATCTCTCCAAATTTGGTTTCTATCACCAAGTAACCCCGAGATACGTGGACCCAAAGTCGGGTCGCAAAATATTTTCGAATTCGGTTGAAATAATTTCAAATGCAGTTGAAAAAATTTCAAATGCAGTTGAAAAAATTTCAAATGCAGTTGAAAAAATTTCAAATGCAGTTGAAAAAAATTTCAAATGCAGTTGAAAAAATTTCAAATGCAGTTGAAATCATTTCAAATCATGTTGATACTATTTCAAGCGGATTTGAAAATATTTTGCAACCCGCCTTTGAAAAAAAAATATGAAATTGATTCTAACAGTCTGCAGAAGATCTGCAAAAAAAAAAGAAGTGAAATGGCTGTTAATAGTCTACAGGAGATCTGCTATTAAATTATATTTTTTTTTTATTCTGTTCTATACTTTTCTATTTGAATTATACATTTTGGAAGATGGTTATTTACTTATATACATCTGTCACATACGTGGCCCCAAAGTAGGGTCACAAAATGTAATTCTCTGCTGTAGAAAAGTACTTGACATATGCCCCATATCTGGGGGTCACTTGGTGCTAAGAACCCCATAACTTGTGGCAGGTGACATGGCAAGTGGACAATCCACAACTTGGTCACGTGGCACTTGTGGTCGGTCACGTGGCACTCATGGCCGGTCATGTGGCAATCGTGGCAGGTGTCTTGGCACTTGTGGCAGGTGTTGTGGCAAGTGGACAATGACATACAGCATATGTACTTGCCTTGCGATCGACATCCGTGACAGCCATTTCACATCTTTTTTTTTATGTGACAGATGTATATAAGTAAATAACCATCTTCCAAAATTTATAATTCAAATAGAAAAGATTAGAACAGAATAGAAAAAAAAATATATAATTTAATAGCAGATCTCCTGTAGACTATTAACAGCCATTTCACTTCTTTTTTTTTTTTTTTGCAGATCTTCTGCAGACTGTTAGAATCAATTTCATTTTTTTTTTTCAAAGTCGGGTCCCAAAATATTTTCAAATCCGCTTGAAATATTATCAACATGATTTGAAATGTTTTCAACTGCATTTGACATTTTTTCAACTGCATTTGAAATTTTTTCAACTGCATTTGAAATTTTTTCAACTGCATTTGAAATTTTTTCAACTGCATTTGAAATTTTTTCAACTGCATTTGAAATTTTTTCAACTGCATTTGAAAACATTTCAACCGAATTCGAAAATATTTTGCGACCCGACTTTGGGTCCACGTATCTCGGGGTTACTTGGTGATAGAAACCCCACATTTGGAGAGGTTGTAGTGCTAGTTTTACCGTATTTGCATACCAAATTTGGGGTCTCTAGCTATAAGTGGCCCCGAGATACGTGGCCCCAAAGTTGGGTCACAAAATGTAATTCTCTGCTGTAGAAAAGTACTTGACATATCCCCCATATCTGGGGGTCACTTGGTGCTAGGAACCCCATAACTTGTGGCAGGTGACATGGCAAGTGGACAATCCACAACTTGGTCACGTGGCACTTGTGGTCAGTCACGTGGCACTCATGGCAGGTGTCTTGGCACTTGTGGCAGGTGTTGTGGCAAGTGGACAATGACAAACAGCATATGTACTTGCCTTGCGATCGACATCCGTGACAGCCATTTCACATCTTTTTTTTTTATGTGACAGATGTATATAAGTAAATAACCATCTTCCAAAATTTATAATTCAAATAGAAAAGATTAGAACAGAATAGAAAAAAAATATATAATTTAATAGCAGATCTCCTGTAGACTATTAACAGCCATTTCACTTCTTTTTTTTTTTTTGCAGATCTTCTGCAGACTGTTAGAATCAATTTCATTTTTTTTTTCAAAGTCGGGTCGCAAAATATTTTCGAATCTGCTTGAAATGTTTTCAACTGCATTTGAAATTTTTTCAACTGCATTTGAAATTTTTTCAACTGCATTTGAAATTTTTTCAACTGCATTTGAAATTTTTTCAACTGCATTTGAAATTTTTTCAACTGCATTTGAAATTTTTTCAACCGAATTCGAAAATATTTTGCGACCCAACTTTGGGTCCACGTATCTCGGGGTTACTTGGTGATAGAAACCCCAAATTTGGAGAGGTTGTAGTGCTAGTTCTACTGTGTTTGCATACCAAATTAGCTATAAGTGGCCCCGAGATACGTGGCCCCAAAGTAGGGTCACAAAATGTAATTCTCTGCTGTAGAAAAGTACTTGACATATCCCCCATATCTGGGGGTCACTTGGTGCTAGGAACCCCATAACTTGTGGAAGGTGACATGGCAAGTGGACAATCCACAACTTGGTCACGTGGCACTTGTGGTCGGTCACGTGGCACTCGTGGCCGGTCATGTGGCAATCGTGGCAGGTGTCTTGGCACTTGTGGCAGGTGTTGTGGCAAGTGGACAATGACATACAGCATATGTACTTGCCTTGCGATCGACATCCGTGACAGCCATTTCACATCTTTTTTTTTATGTGACAGATGTATATAAGTAAATAACCATCTTCCAAAATTTATAATTCAAATAGAAAAGATTAGAACAGAATAGAAAAAAATATATAATTTAATAGCAGATCTCCTGTAGACTATTAACAGCCATTTCACTTCTTTTTTTTTTTTTTTGCAGATCTTCTGCAGACTGTTAGAATCAATTTCAGTTTTTTTTTTCAAAGTCGGGTCCCAAAATATTTTCAAATCCGCTTGAAATATTATCAACATGATTTGAAATGTTTTCAACTGCATTTGAAATGTTTTCAACATGATTTGAAATGTTTTCAACTGCATTTGAAATGTTTTCAACTGCATTTGAAATTTTTTCAACTGCATTTGAAATTTTTTCAACTGCATTTGAAATTTTTTCAACCGAATTCGAAAATATTTTGCGACCCGACTTTGGGTCCACGTATCTCGGGGTTACTTGGTGATAGAAACCCCAAATTTGGAGAGGTTGTAGTGCTAGTTCTACTGTGTTTGCATACCAAATTTGGGGTTTCTAGCTATAAGTGGCCCCGAGATACGTGGCCCCAAAGTCGGGTCACAAAATGTCAAGCACTTTTCTGCAGCAGAGAATGACATTTTTCGACCCGACTTTGGGGCCACATATCTCGGGGCCACTTATAGCTAGAAACCCCAAATTTGGTATGCAAACACAGAAGAACTAGCACTATAACATATCCAAATTTGGGACCCTGAGATATTTCGAATTTCGTCCGCGATTTTTCGATTCGCTAAGTGACCCTGAGATATTTCGAATTTCGTCCGCGATTTTTCGATTCGAAAAAAATTCGGATTCGGTTAAATTAGTTAGTATTGTAATTCGGTAATTCGGATGCATCCGAAATGTCCGAATAATGAAAAATTCGTCCGAATTTCGATTCGGAACATAACCAAAAATAGAAAAATACATACCAAATCGCAGTCTTCGATCAACAAACCAAAACCGCCTTCTCATCCCCAAAGCCCGCTACAAATCGAAGGGAGAACGAAGATTCGCAGTACAGGGACCTCGGCTATGGAATGCTCTACCAAACAACATCCGCTTGGAAGAAAACCATCAGGCCTTCAGGAAAAAACTCAAGACCCACCTCTTCTAAACATGGCATCACAACAAGAGCAGACAAGCGCCTTGAGGCGATTCAGTTCGCATTTGCAGCGCTATACAAATCATTCATTCACAAACCACAAATCGAGGCTGGAATAGAATTATACTTTTCTGTTAATGCTGGTTCAGTAACCAATTCCACAACGGTATGGAATGCACATAAATTGGTATTTAGAGGGTTGTTTGTCAAATTCAGTGCCCATGAGAAAAGAAGACGGTCAGAAATTACTACCCAGTACTTAAACCATATTAGGGATCTTGAGCATAGTAACAAAACCTCTCCCACTGCTCAACAGTCCAATGAGCTCCACCAACTTCGACTAGTCTTAAGCTCCCACCTCCACAAAAATTTTGATTTCTAGATTAAACATATCCGACTATCTTGGTATTCCCAAGGATATAGGCCAGGCAAAGTTTTAGCCAACCAATACAAACGCAGAGTAACTCAATCTAAAATATTATACCTAACTGACCACCGAGGTCACAGATGCACAAATCCACATAGCCAACTGTTTTAAAACCTTCTATTCAAAACTATACAACATCACCACATCTTCCTCAGAGCCACCCCCCACAGATGTTACCATCCAGTCTTTCCTATCATCAGACCAGCTCCCATCGATCACTCCCTCCCAATTAAATGCCCTTTTATAACCATTCACAGAACTGGAACTCAAGACAACCATTAACTCCCTTCCCCTTCACAAGAGCCCGGGACCTGCCAAACAAGGTAAACCCTTTGACGATCTGGCCAACTACCGCCCAATATACCTACTCAACACTGATTTAAAGCTCTACGTCAAACTGTTAGGAACTCGCGTAGTCACTCTCATCATTTCCCTAAAACACCCCCCGATCAAGTAGGGTTCATTCCACACCGCCAAACCTCAGATGGCACACGCAGGTTTATCGACCTCATTCAATGGACGGAACAACATCGGATGCCTTCTCTGTTCATCTCATTGGATACAGAGAAGGCGTTTGATAGAGTGCATTGGAGGTACCTGGAAAGCATGCTCATTAAATTTGGCTTTACCGCCACCTTCTTACAAGCCATTTTAGGCCTTTATACCAATCCTACAGCTAGAGTCTCTTCAGGAGGGTACTTGTCAGACCCGTTCTCCATCACTAATGGCACCAGTCAAGGATGCCCGTTATCCCCACTAATTTTTTCTATGATTATCGAGCCCTTAGTAGCTGCCATTCGTACCATTCTGCAAGTTGAGGGTTTCACAGTGGTTGAGTCCACCCACAAAATAGGGCTCTACGCGGATGACATCATAGTCTTGCTCTCTAATCCCAAACAGTCCCTGCAAGCTCTTCAATGAGTACTTAATAAGCAAGCATTCCTATATAAGATTAACCATTACAAATACTCCATGATGGGTATTCATCTTACTTCTAATGAAAAGAAGGAACTGTCACAGATAACGCATTTCTCATGGGCACCGAACTCAACGCTGCACTATCTAGGGATTCAGTTAGTTACTCCCTCATCGGCTCTCCTTCGCAACAATATCGAGCTATTGACTAACAGACTCCAACAAATAAGCTCTGAACTCTGGGCAGTGAAAACCTCCTGGGCAGGGTGCATAGCACTAGTGAAGATGTTTCTTCTTCCTCATATTTTACACCTCTTTAGAACTCTCCCAATTACAATATTGCCTTGCTATCTCAACAAACTACAACGTATCCTCAACTCATTCATATGGGAGTGCAAACGCCCCAGGCTACACCACTCAACATTGTACCTAGCGACCAAATATGGTGGAATGGGAGCCCCAGAGATCCAAGCATACTATAAAGCGTCAATTCTCGACCAAAAGAAACATTGGTGGAACATCCTCGTCACCTGCGTGGAAACAAATTGAACACACAGTGATATCTAAAGACCTTTAACTACTTTTATGTGCATCATGGCTCAACTACCACCCACCTAGGTCCTTCTTAGACACTGTCAATGCCATGATGAGAGTCTGGTGATCAATTCCACAAATGCTTAAAGGCATCTCCTCTCACATTCTAAAACTCCTACCACTCACTACTCTGGAACTCTTAACACCCAACGTATCCCTACGACACTGGATCAGAGCGGGCATCTGCAACTTAAGTGACCTATACACACTTCAGGGACTTACTACCTTTCAACGTCTCTCTACCATCTTCAACATACCACGCCATGATTTCTTCCGATTCCTGTGCATCGGGCACACCCTGTCATCACGTCAGCGGTCCTCCAACCAAACTACCAAAGTACTGTTGCAATATTTTGCCACGCAACAGGTCTGTCCTTTATGTACTCACTGCTTACCACTCCTTGTTCTGAGGGTAAATCCACAGCTATTGAACACTGGGAACAAGTACTATATTTTTCCACACGAGGGGGTGTGGTACAGTTCAACAGCACCCATGCCCATTCCAGGAACATCTCCCACTGGGAAACTGTTATGAAGCTCTACCACCGCTGGAACTATACTCCAACCAAACTGGCAGCCATTTCCCCCTCAACATCCCCTAACTGTTGGAGGAACTGTAACACAGATGGATCCCTGGTCCACATATGGTGTACTTGTTCTGCTCCTTAACGATTCTGGAAAGACGTAAACAGTCTCATATGCTCAGTCACAGGGATTAAGGCTCACAGAACACCACATTTGGCCATGCTAGGGATAGGGTTAACCGTAAGGCCAACCACACTACGGTCAATACTTACCCACATCTTGATAGCGGCAAGACTCTTAATTGCCTGTAACTGGAAAAATCCTAACCCACCCACCATCCAATTAGTAATTTCTTTGCTCAATGACCAATGCCACATGGAATATATGTTCACCAAAGCACTATCTATTGACGACCAAATTCTTCACCCAATGGGAACCTTGGCTTCAAGATCAAAGAAATAACCCTCTACCATAAACTGGCCTCATCATACCTGTGGACATGACCCTCCCAATCTGTTGCTGAACCAGATTCTACACAGTTTTACAATGAGTCTAAATATTTGATAACATACATATTATTTGTGCATGCCTCTTTCCTATAAGGTGCACCCCTGGGTGTGGCCTCCTGACATTGCATAGATGTCACCCCTACTCCCCTAACTCACATTGCCGACATGTAAATTACCAACCATATTGGGTCCCACAATGACCCTCTACTCTTCTCTGACCCCGGACGATGTCACGATGGCCTACCCTTAAGGCACCTCTTTTCACCAACCAGCATTACTAATTCTAGTAATTCTACTTTCTGTACCTTTTCTATGCTAGTCTGCTTCAACTACCCCCTAGCTGGATATTATACGTTGTCATGATTGTGACTTGTGAACTACTAATGTTATGCTTTACTGTTCTCATGCCCCCTTTCAGGGCGTTATGTTGTATATGTGAAAAATCTAATAAAACTTTGGTGGAAAAAAAAGAAATCAAGGCAAAAGTATCGACCACCCCACTATTCTTGCCTCCTTTCAGGCCTGAAGATACCTTCTAAAAATGGGAGACACTGACTAAACATGGTCAGAGATTCCTATCCCCTTAGAATCTCTAAAATGGATTACACTGGATGTCTCTCTAGGGCCTTGGCATCATGGGGGTATTCGCAATTTACAAGATTTGCTTTCCAAAGTAAATTACTGTCCTTTTGCAGAACCCATAAATTTCTATCACCAAAAGCAGAATTGTTCTCATACCTGCAGATATCATCATTATGCCACACCCTGGAGTGTATGAGCTGCCTAGTTCCGGACAAAATCTGGAAATTCTGGCTTACCCAAGATTCCAAGCAAAAAGGCATATCGTTAATTTATAACACTTTAAATCCTAAAACAACATTCAAAAAATTAACCTCATTACAAAAATGGGAAAAGGTCCTGGGGAAGGTTTATTCCGACAGCCAATGGCTTGGAGCGATTAAGTGCTTATACCAATACTCTTGATGCGCTTGGGAATTGCCACAAAAATTCCTCTTGAGATGGCACTACACCCCGTATATTGTGGCTAAATTCTCTTTCGCTAACTCAAACCTTTGCTGGAGAGGATGTGGTCAAGTAGGCACGCTAACACATATGGTGTTGTCTTGCCTGCATCTTCGTAGCTTCTTGGCTGAAATTTTTTAACTAATCTCAAAGATCACGGGCTTCTTTACAAATTTTTTTCAGGCGGATCTGAACGGGCGCTTCATGCACCTCTATAGAGCGTCGGATGTCAGCGGTGACATGTCCGCTGACATCCGATCCACCCCGATCAGATCCACAAAATCCAGAAGGATGCAAACCCTATTATTCATCTGTCTGGTGGATCGGATCAGATGAAAATGGACAGTTGGTTTGTAATCATCTGATCCCCCATAGGGGAGAGCGGAGCTCTGACAGTTCCATCCCTGCATGGAGTGCAGAGGCGGACTTGTCATCCGCCGGCTCAGCGGGGATCAACGGAGCGATCCCCGCTGAGCAAGCAGAGGAGTAAAAATGGATCCGTAGGTCTGAAAGGGGCCTAACATTGAACAAGCCATTCTAGGCATAAATATGACGTCTTTCCATGTTTCAGTTAGAGCTATAACTTTGCAGATAATTATTTATTACCGCTCGCTCAGCAATAATGCTCAAATGGAAAACAAATGTTGTTCCTAATGTAGGGGAGAAAATCAAACAGGTCAACATGATAGCTGAATATGAAAAAATACTAGCTCATAAAGATTGAAATGTAGCTAAATATGAGCTCAACTGGTCTTTTTGGAAAACCTGAACTGCTATAACAGTTATTCAGTTAGATTACTGCTTAGTACTGTTTCTACTGCAAATAGTTATTTTTGTTAGAAATTGTGGTTTATTATAACAAACAATAATTATTTTTGTTAATGTATAGTTCTATACGAAGAATATAACTGATCTATACCACACTGAAAGATGGGAGGGGGATGCCCCTAACTGAAGATTAGCAACGATATCTCCCTACTGTTTACTTGTTACTTCTTTGCTCTGTCACTGGTACTTATTAATTGACTCTCCTTACATTGTCAATGTATGACAGATATATATATATATATATATATCTATATAGATATTTTATATATATATATATATATATATATATAATATATATATATATATATATATATATATATATATATATATATATACATATATATATATAAAATTTAGTTTGATGCCTTATAAATCAATAAAAATCATTGAACATAAATCTATGGTATCAAAAAATACTATTCACAATTCACATTTGGTTACACTAAATACAATTCATTTTTTGTAGTCTTTTTGTAGACACACTTGGGGTTCAAAATGTTTTCTACTTTCTCATATGTCAAATCAAATTATGTAAGGAAAACATCTCTGTTTGTATAACAATAAGGGAGGGTGAACATTGTTTTTTTCCTGTGGATTTGAAAGGAAAATCTAGGTCCTGCAGGTACTACTGTTATCCTGGGAAGACAAATACATTTAAAATAAATCTAAAGAAATACCAGGAAACATCTTCACCTGCTCCTGCTTAATTTTTTCCTTTTGTATCTATTTTCTCTTTGCCTCTCAGCTTCTCAGAATATCAATTCAACTTTATTAAACATAAGTGACATATATTTTTTAGGCTCTCTTTCAGTAGTAATAATGAGCCAAACTGCACTGGATTTGGTTATAGAAGCCAGTCGAATTAAAATTGTAAATTTTCTGGGCTAATAGGCAAGGGAGTTTCAAAAAGAGCATGGGGTGTGCACTGCCCTGGGTAACATGTATTAATGCAAAGTTTTTTTTTTTGTTTGTTTTTATTTATTCCATTTGGGCAGGAGCAGTGATATATTTTTTTTAATGCCTAAAGTGGAACATTGAAAATGACCAACTCCTTTAAATAACATGCCTAGAAGGGGCCATTATCCTGTCTGTGAAAAGGCACATCTCTGTCATGTCCAGAAAGTGCTGCAACAGCACTGACATTTACAAAGGAAAAAATGTTTAACCGCTTGACCTACGGAATGTTTTACCCCCTTCAAGACCTTAATGCTATTCTGTGCTACTTTAACTGGAAATTGCCCGGTCATGCAACACTGTACCCAAATGAGATTTAAATATTTTTTTTTCAGACAAATAGAGCTTTCTTTTGGTGGTATTTGATCAGCACTGGGTTTTTTTGTTCTCAAGATAGGGAGTTGTGTAACAAATAGAGCAACTGAGGAGCCTAGTTAATTTTTTTCAGATTCACACTCCCCACCACCAATAGTGGTAGACTATACCAGCTATTACATTTGTCCCTGAATTTATCCAAGAGGGGCTTGAGATTTAAGTGAACATAATTCTGGACATCTCTAGAGACCAAAACCCCTAGGTATTTAAATATAGTAACTACATGGATCTGTTGGGCTTATCTTGATAGTGGAACCTGCAGGAGGTCAACTGGTAATAGAACAGATTTATCCCAGTTGATGCAAAAAACAGAAAACACCCCAAATTGTTGTATTAATTCCGTTAGCTTCACCAAGGATCAATCTGTGTCACCCAGAAATAATAGGGCATCTTCAGTGTATAACGTCACCTTATCCTCCCTATGTCCCTTCCGGAAACCCACTATATCAGGTGTTGGGTTTCTGTTTTCATTTTAGCGAAGGTCAATGTAAATGGCCTAATAATTGCAAGTACATGCATTAATGTGCTCATTGTAATGGAGCATACCCTGCTATATGCTGTTTAAAAAAGAAAAAAATTCAAATGTTGTGTCTTCTTATAATAAGGATCTTTTTCTTAAAAGCAGAAACGCCAGTGAACTTGGTAAACATGTTACCATGACTTCACCTTTACCCAGATCAAAAGGCAGCTAATTAAAGGTTTTAGTTATGGTTTCAAATTGCCTTAATTTTCTGGTTCTGGTTTTGTAGTTTTTAAAGAATTTATCTTCGGTTAGTGTGCATATGGATGTGGTTAGAAACAAGATTTTAAAATAAATTGCTGAAGGTAGAATTGCCGGTCCTTTTGCTATTCCTCCGTTTGCGAATTTCCCCATTAGGAGTCATCCCAAAGAAAGAACCTAACTCATTTAGATTAATTCATCATTTATTGTATCCTGGCGTTTTTTCCCTTAATGATGACATTGATCCTAATATGTGTTTGGTTTCTTACTCATCTTTCGATGATGCTCTAGTTAAAATTCAGGATGTTGGCGATGCAGCTTTTTTAGCGAAAGCTGATATTAAATCAGTTTTCCGTTTATTGCCCATACATCAGCTTTCAATTCTTTGGGTTTTATTTTTCAAGGTGAATTCTTCTTTGACAAGTGTCTCCCAATGGGATGTTCGCTTTCTTGTAGTTACTTTGAGCTTTTTTCTACTTTTCTAGGCTGTATGTTATCAGTCTGGTTCTTTTAATTGTATACATTAGCTTGATGACTGCCTATTTGTTGGTAGAGCAAACTCTTTGGATTGTCTTTACTTATTCACGGAGTTTCAGATAATTTGTCGATCATTCAGGGTTCATTTGGCTCCTGAAAAATCTGTGCCTCCAACCACTTGTTTAGAATATTTAGGTGTTCAGATTGACACCGTGGTGATGGAATTCAGCCTTTCTATGTCTAAATTGTTTAAGATTAGATTTTAGTTGGATTTTGTTTTATCTAAGAGGAAAGTTCAATTACATTTCATTCAATCTTTATTAGGATTATTGGCTTTTGTCTCTAGAGTTATACCTATGGGTAGGGTTTTCTCAAAACGATTATACAGAGCTATATCTGGTTATTCTTCGGCAAATAATTTTGTTAGGATCACTACTGATATCCGGGATGATTTAATTGTGTGGCAAAAGTTCTTGTCAGAATTTAATGGTTGCTCTTTGTGGCAAGCCCCTTTTTGTGTTTCATCTGCTCTAAATCTTTTTCAGTTCAAAAAAGTTTTATTGTTTTCAAGAAGCATACATTGTACAATTTGGCATTGTACTTCGATTAGCGACGTAGGAATTACATGAAATACAGTATAACCATAAAAAGTATGTATTCAAACTCTGTGTAAATAGCCTATATTTTAGGTGATAAACAAGAAAAACGTGGTAAACATAGAGCGAAACCTGACCTCTCAAGTGGCACCCCAAACGGGAACATTAGTGCCACAGGAGAGGAGAGGAATCACTAGTATATCATATATAATGCAGACAGCGTTAGCTATGGGTTAGTAGCATAGGTATCGTAGTGTATATTCTCCAGGGGGTTAAAGTATTGCTCAGTCAAAAAGTGGAGCGTCAGGATGTATGCGGGTGTCTTTAATTACTAGTCGCAGTTGTAGGCGCAGTTGAAGTCCAGTTAATCCAGGGTTGCCAGTGGGCATTGGTCTTGGTATAACAACCATTACTGGCTGCTGTCATAAGTTCGTAGCTGTAGTGTAGGGCCACTATATTCAGGACTTGTGAGAGTGTCAAGGATGAGGAAGATTTCCAATGTCTAGTGAGGTTGAGCCTGGTTGCTAGGAGTATGTGTGTAGTGACATATCTGATGGGGTATGGGAGGTCATCGATGGTCAGATTCAAGATTGCCAGAGCAGGTGACTGGGGGATTGGGATGTTGGCAATTTTGTTGAGAAGTTGGAATACTTCCGCCCAGTACTTTCTTACATCTGGGCAGAGCCAGAATATGTGAAGCATATTTCCTTCAGTAGAGTGGCATCTCCAGCAAGTGGAGGGGTTATGAGGGTCAAAGGAAGATATTCTGGAAGGTGTAAGGTACCACCTTAGTGATATTTTTTGTGTGAGTTCCCAAAGGGCGGCACATTTCGTGGATTTGTAAATCGTCTGGAATGCGAGTTGCCATTGTGTGTCTGAGAATGTGCGTGCTAGATCAGCTTCCCATCTGAGATGTGGGGATAGTTTGGCGAAGCAGTTTTTTTGGTGGAAGAGAGCGTAGAAATGGGAGATTCCCCTGGCGGTAGAGGCCGGGTTGGAGAGGAAGTCCCAGGATTTGGGCTGTACAGTATAGAGGGGAAGAGGGAGGTTGCGCAGGGAATGATGTATACGGAGGTAGGTAAAGTGTTCCGAGAGAGGGAGGTCATAGTCGATTTGTAGTTGGGGGAAGGATTTAAGGGTGTTCCCAATGAAAAGGTCTTGTATGTTTCGGATCCCCTTGAGGGTCCAGAGTGCGATTGGGAGATCTGGGGTTAGGAACAACAAAGAGTCAAGAGGTATGTGGAATCGAGGAGAGGAAGAGTCTGGTGGATTGTGTGTGACCATTTTTTTCCATGCTATGGCCGAGGCCTTCATAGTTGGAGAGAGGTACGATGGAATTGTGGCCCCTAAGGGAGTAGAGAGTAGCCAAGATTTCAGATTGGATCCAGGGAGCGAGGAATTTTCTATTTGTGCCCATAGAGGATTCAAGTTGGACTGAAACCAGCTGGGTAGTTGGGCTAGGATGGCAGCCAGATAGTAGTCTTCAAAGTTAATGGACCCTACACCTCCCGTCAGTTTGTGTTTAATTTAATTTTAGGTGGGCACACCTAGGTTTCTTGCCTTTCCAGAGAAATTGGTTGTATATTGTTTGAAGAGACCTGAAGAAGGATTTGGGGAGTGGGATGGGGAGCGTTCTGAAATAGTAAAGAATCTGGGGAAGGCAAATCATTTTGTAAGCTGCGAGTCTACCTGACCAAGATAGTTCATGTTTCGCTATAGTTTGTGAAGTCTCTCGGATATTGTGTAATAGAGGTATAAAGTTACTGGGGTATATGTGTCTAAGGGATCTCGGCAATTGGATTCCTAAGTAGGTGATATCTGCGTCAGCCCATGTGAAAGAGTATTGTAGCTGTAAAAGATTCCTAGTGGTAGCGTCAATGTTGATGTCAAGTATAAATGATTTATTCGTATTCAGTTTGTAGTATGACACCGAGCTAAACCAGGTTAGTAGATTTTGTACCTCAGCCAGGGAGGAAGTCGGGTTGGACAGGATAAGGATGACGTCATCAGCGAATAGGCTGATTTTGTGTGTCGTTGGTCCAATTTGATTTCCTGAAATTGCAGGATGGGTGCGGACATGTTCTGCCAGGGGTTCCATGAGTAAATTAAAAATAAGGGGGGACAGTGGACAGCCCTGGCGAGTGCCATTCGTGATGGGGAAAGGGCGGGAAAGCATACCGTCAGAGAATACTTGGGCTGTGGGGTTGGAGTAAAGTGCCATAATGGCGTTTAGGATGGTGCCTTTAAAACCGAATTTCTGTAGAACAGTCTGGAGGTATGTCCAGTGGACTCTATCGAACGCCTTCTCTGCGTTCAGAGATAGGAGCAGAGAAGGCGTTCCGGTGGATTCAGCGTGGTGAATGAGGTTTAGCATCCTTCTAGTGGCATCTGAAGCCTGTCTACCTTTTGTAAATCCCGTTTGATCCTGGTGAATAAGAGTGGGCATAATCGTAAGTAGTCTCGTTGCTATAGTTTTAGCGTAAATTTTGATGTCGATATTCAACAACGAGATTGGTCGAAAATTTTGAGGGACATTCGGCTCCTTTCCTGGCTTTGGTATCGTAATTACAAGAGCATTCAGGTATTCTTTATTAAAAGCGGAAGAGGAGGCAGCGTCATTGAAGATTTCAGTAAGATGTTGAGTCAGAAGCGGGAGTATGTCTTATAATATTCCCCTGATAATCCGTCTGGGCCTGGTGCCTTGCCAGTCGGTAGGGAGTCAATAGTCAGTTTAATTTCCCGTTCTGTAAATGGGGCATTGAGAGTCTGTAGTTGTTCTGTTAGTTAAGGTGGGTAGATTCAATTTTTGGAGGAACATTTCAATGTCATGTTGTGAGGGTTGTGGAGTGAGGGGGTCTCTGTTTAAGTTATAGAGGTCACCATAGTAGTCACTGAAAGCGTCAGCTATATCCTGTGGGTTGGTAAGGGGGATGTTCGTGTGGGGGTGAAGAAGTTGTGAAATCTTTGACTTGTCGCGTCTAGCTTTGAGGCGTTGAGCCAATTTTTTCCCCGCTTTGTTGGAGGTGGAATATGAGGTCGCCTTGAATTTTTTGTGGAGGAATTCGTAAGAGTAGAGCAGTAGGGATCTAAGTTCTTGTCGTAGGGATAATAGTTGGTTCGTTAAGGAGTCTCGGGGGTCAGTCTTGTGCTTTGTCTCGAGCTCTGATATTTGAGCTACTAATTCGTCTAGACGCTGCGTCCTTTTCTTTTTATGATATGAACTCATTTTAATTAACATTCCTCTTATGAAGGCTTTATGCGCGCTCCACACCACTCCAGGGTCAGACACTGTTCCCTTGTTCAGCATGAAAAAATCAGTAATATGTTTTGATATATCTGGCACGTAGTTGTCATGTTGGATAATGTAATTGTTTACTCGCCAGAGACGTGCGTTACTTTGAAGAGTAGAGTCTTCAATGGTAATGGTAATGGGAGCGTGATCCGACCATGTTGTGGTGTGGATTGCTGAGTCAGAAATTTTTTGCAAAATCCATTTATCCGATAGAAATAAATCTATTCGAGAGTACGATCGATGTCTGGGGGAAAAAAAGGTAAAGTCTCGTTCGGAGCCGTGATGGCACCGCCATACATCGTAGAGATCTTGGACAGTTAGAAATTTTTTCAATGGTGAGGGTTGTCTTTTTGCAGCTGAGGTAGAGTCCAAATGGAGGTCGGGGGCCAGGTTGAAGTCTCCGCACACTATCAAATGTCCCTTCTGAACAGGTTTGGCAGTGCGTAGGACCTTGTGCAGGAACTTCATCTGATTGGAGTTTGGGGCATATAGATTAACGAGAGTGTAGGGCACTCTGTTGATGGTGCATATAAGGATTATATAGCGACCTTCAGGATCTGGGATAGATTGCAGCAATTGAAAGTCGACCGTATTTTTGATTGCTATCATAACTCCTTTAGATTTGGTGGAGTGGGAAGCATGAAAGGTGTGAGAGTATAGTTGGTGTTTGCAGAGATGAGTGTCTCCTGGCAGCAGGTGGGATTCCTGAATGCAAATGACATCACTGTGGAGAGCTGTGGCAGTTTTCCATAGTGAGTGGCGTTTGGCAGGATGATTCAGTCCGTTGACATTGAGCGATAGTATGTTCGAGGTGGTGTGAGGAGGGTAACAAGTAACACTTACAGTTAGTTGCTTGAAGGCGGTTCTGGATACTTCTGGCGTCGAGTTGTAGATACTCGGGAGTCCAAGGGTCTGAGGAGGGGTTGTGATGTACAACTGCGGATAAAGCAATACAATGCGATCTAGATGTGGTTAGTGGAAGTAGATTAAGGTACTTGAGGTGGAGAAACAGAAAAATAATTCAGTGTAAGAATTCACGTGGTGCACTACTAGTAAAAAAAAAAAAAGAAAAAGAAAAAGAAAAATCGCAGAGGGGGTGCAGAGCACCACAGTAGCCTCCGTTAGGGGGTGCAAAGAGTCAATAAGGCTGGAGAGTGCAAACAGGGGTAGCAGTTTGTCAGCTCGCAGGGGAACTTGCAAGACAGTACGTTGTTGGCCACTTTAGTTGTGCGGTGTTGGTCCAGTTAGACATTGGGGTGAACCGGATTCTTGTGGGACAAGTGAGGTCCTCTGGCATGAGAGGGAGGTGCAGGAGGGTCATGAAGGATGCCCCAGGTGTGGAGGAGTCGGAGACCTTTCTCTAGATCACTAACAGTGTGAGTTTGCCCATTGCGGGTGATGAGGAGTGTGGCTGGATATATCCATTTATACTGTAGCTTGTGGTTCTGTAGGCCTTTCGTGACAGGGTTCAGTAGACGTCTCATTTGGAGGGTATATTTGGAAAGATCTGGGAAGAGTTGTATCCCAGTATAGGGCGCTGGCAGTGGTGTTCTGGCTTTGACCCCGATCAGTAGCTTTTCTTTGATATGGTAAAAGTGGACCCTCATGAGGACATCTCTGGGGACTAAGGCTGCCAGGTGAGGTGGTTTAGCAATCCTGTGGATCCTGTCTATGATGACATCCCGTGGGGATGCTTCAGGTACAATTATATGCATTAGATCCTTCGCATAACGGGACAAGTCCGCAGGGGGTATATTCTCGGGGACCCCCCTCAGTTTAACGTTGTTCCTGCGGGACCTATCTTCTAAATCGGCCAGCTTGGCGCGCATCCATGACTGTTCTTCTTGAATCTCATCATAAGTGTCAATGATGTCGTTTACCGTATGGGTGCAATCAGATAGGCCTTTCTCAGTGTTGGTTACTCTGGTATCTAATGTGCGGATATCAGAGGTGATTGTTGAAAACATAGTGGAAAGGTCAGTCATAAGGGAGGTTTGGAGGGAGAGCAACATGTCTTTCAGTGTCGTGTCCATGACAGGCTGGCCAGAGGTGGGGAATGATTTCATGGAGGATTGCAGGGCCTGGTCAGAAAGGAAGGGCTTCAGAGCCTGGGCCTCAATTTGTGAGTGCAGCGGTCGCTGCGGCGGCGTGTCAAGCCGCATTTTAGCTTTGGCAGGGCTGCCAAGGAGGGGGTCAACCTCTTGGGTGTCTGGGGGGTCTGTGGAGGTACCTGAATTAGGATGTTCTTCTGGGGTGGCATCCGGGAGGTCCGTGTATGCTTCGCTCTGTGCGATTAAGCCGGAGCCATTTTGAATCGCTGTGACCCGCTCCGCGGGTTTGTAGGCAAATTCGGTCAGTTTTTGAGGTATCCGGTCCGTGTACCTCTTCCTGGACTGAAGCATTATGTTGTCTAGGTCGTTCTGAACAAGGATGGCTGTGAGTGGAGTAGTGTGTGGGGTCTGCGGCGTTAGGTTATGTCCCCTGGCTGACGAACAAGTGGATCAAGTGTCCATCATCTTCTCCGGCCGGCTTACCGGTCGCAGAGGGTGTAGAAAGATATTTCCAAGATGGCCGCTATACACTGGGCTGGTGTTTTTCCTATGGGTCGTTATGGGGGAGTGCCAATGGATGGTAAAGGCAGCTGGGGGTAGGTGGATGAGCTCAGGCAGTTATATAGATATATATAATGTCCAAGTCGGTCTGGGGAGCCTGGATTTAGTGTTGGAGCTCTTTTGGGAGGACCAAGATGGCCGCCATATACTAGGCCTGAGGTAGTATTCTCTCCTCAGGCCTCTGAGAAGAAGGTTCCGTGGGTGGCTCGGGCGGTGAGTGGTATTGGAGCAGATCCTGGAGGTTATGGGGTGTCTAGGCCGGCTTGGGGGACCCGGATTGAGAGTGCAGACTGCCGGCGGGTGTAGCAAGATGGCCGCCGCTTACAAGTTTAGGCCGGAGCCACGGCCTGTCCTCCGGGTGGCCGCAGGTGCTGTCTCCCCACAGCACGGTTCCCTCCCGGGAGTATTCTGCCCTGGTGTGGGTGTATGGATGCCTCTTGTTCCGCCGATTCATTAGGGATGAGCCGAACACCCCCGGGTTCGGTTCGCACCAGAACCTTCGAACGGACCGAAAGTTCGCGCAAATTTTCGAACCCTATACGTTATAATGGACGCGAACGTTCGAAATCAAAAGTGCTAATTACAACGGCCAATATGCATGTTAATGTCATAAAACAGGTTTGGGGACCCGGGTCCTGCCCCAGGGGACATATATCAATGCAAAAAGAACTTTTAAAAACTAACGTTTTTTCGGGAGCAGTCATTTTAATGATGCATAAAGTGAAAAAAAAAGTGAAATTTTCCTTTAAATATGGTACCTGGGGGGTGTCTAAAGTATGCCTGTGAAGTGGCATGTGTTTCCCGTGTTTAGAACTGTCCTTGCACAAAATGACATTTGTAAAGGAAAAAAAGAAGCCATTTAAAACCACTTGCGGCTTTAGGTTTGTTCTTAAGTAGAATCTGAACAGGTACATTATGAAGTGTAGCTCCATCCCAAAAAAATCTATTTTTAAGCTTTTTGGAGAACATAGGGAGGGGTTATCACCCCTGTAACATTTGCTGTCTTTGCACATCTGTTCAGAACATGTCACCTCACTTTCCGTCCCAATGACAAATGTTTTTGGAAAAAGTGGGGTTTTAATTGAAACAAGGATTGGTGATAAAGTATCAGTAGAGAGGAGATACCTTTTTCCCAAATTAAATCTAACAGGATAGAATTTCCCTTCCTAGGGGTAGATTTCCTCTCACTTCCTGTTTTCTCTTTCCATTTGCAAGTAGGAGTCGTTTGTAAGTTGGATGTTTGAAAGTAGGGGCCTGGCGTATATACTCTGCAGAAATTTGCCCTATTAGATGTTGGTGTAGCCACAAGACTGGTGGGCACAGGAATGGGCCCTGCTGTGAGTTAATAGATCAAGATTTGTAATTGCATGCACCTGTTGAACAGGGCAGAAAAATTGGGGGTGGTGGTGGTGGTGGACGGTGTTGCCACAAGACTGTAAGCTCTCACAGTTACTCTTGGTGGGCGCAGGAATGGGCCCTGCTGTGAGTTATTAGATCAAGATTTGTAATTGCAAGCACCTGATGAACAGGGCAGAAAAATTGGGCCTTTGGCGGTGGTGGTGGACGGTGTTGCCACAAGACTGTAGGCCCTCATAGTTACTCTTGGTGGGCGCAGGAATGGG
Source organism: Lithobates sylvaticus (assembly GCA_028564925.1). Classification (NCBI taxonomy): domain Eukaryota; kingdom Metazoa; phylum Chordata; class Amphibia; order Anura; family Ranidae; genus Lithobates; species Lithobates sylvaticus. The sequence goes on from CM053026.1 coordinate 790,558,066, forward strand.
CCCTGCTGTGAGTTATTAGATCAAGATTTGTAATTGCAAGCACCTGATGAACAGGGCAGAAAAATTGGGCCTTTGGCGGTGGTGGTGGACGGTGTTGCCACAAGACTGTAAGCTCTCACAGTTACTCTTGGTGGGCGCAGGAATGGGCCCTGCTGTGAGTTATTAGATCAAGATTTGTAATTGCAAGCACCTGATGAACAGGGCAGAAAAATTGGGCCTTTGGCGGTGGTGGTGGACGGTGTTGCCACAAGACTGTAGGCCCTCATAGTTACTCTTGGTGGGCGCAGGAATGGGCCCTGCTGTGAACTATTAGATCAAGGTTTGTAATTACCCGCCCCTGTTAAACAGGGGCTGAAAAATTGTGCCTTAGGCACTGGTGCTGGTGCCACAACACTGCAACCCCTCACAGATACTGTACTTGGAGCACAGCAGTCACACGTGTTGCGAAGCATTTTTTTAAAAAATTGTAAGTACACGCCCCTGTTAAACAGGGGCTGAAAAATTGTGCCTTAGGCACTGGTGCTGGTGCCACAACACTGCAACCCCTCACAGATACTGTACTTGGAGCACAGCAGTCACACGTGTTGCGAAGCATTTTTTAAAAAAAATTGTAATTACCCGCCCCTGTTAAACAGGGGCTGAAAAATTGTGCCTTAGGCACTGGTGCTGGTGCCACAACACTGCAACCCCTCACAGATACTGTACTTGGAGCACAGCAGTCACACGTGTTGCAAAGCATTTTTTCAAAAAATTGTAAGTACACGCCCCTGTTAAACAGGGGCTGAAAAATTGTGCCTTAGGCACTGGTGCTGGTGCCACAACACTGCAACCCCTCACAGATACTGTACTTGGAGCACAGCAGTCACACGTGTTGCGAAGCATTTTTTTATAAAAATTGTATGTACACGCCCCTGTTAAACAGGGGCTGAAAAATTGTGCCTTAGGCACTGGTGCTGGTGCCACAACACTGCAACCCCTCACAGATACTGTACTTGGAGCACAGCAGTCACACGTGTTGCGAAGCATTTTTTAAAAAAATTGTAAGTACACGCCCCTGTTAAACAGGGGCTGAAAAATTGTGCCTTAGGCACTGGTGCTGGTGCCACAACACTGCAACCCCTCACAGATACTGTACTTGGAGCACAGCAGTCACACGTGTTGCGAAGCATTTTTTTATAAAAATTGTATGTACACGCCCCTGTTAAACAGGGGCTGAAAAATTGTGCCTTAGGCACTGGTGTGGTGGCATGGATCATTGAGGAGGAGGAAGAGGATAGTCAGTGAACATAAGAGGACAGTCACTCAGCATCAGCATAGGCAGTCTTGAAGGGATGTGACATTATAAATTATTCGGTTATATCCGCCTCAGGTGCCTGGTAGCTGGTGGTGATCCAAGACTGATTCATTTTGATGAAGGTCAGTCGATCAACCGAGGCGGTGGACAGGCGCACCCTATGATCGGTGACAAATCCTCCAGCAGCACTGAATGTGCGTTCGGAAAGAACGCTGGAGGCAGGACAGGCCAGTAGCTCAATTGCATACTGTGCAAGCTCTGGCCAGTGATCCATCCTCAGGACCCAGTAAGCCAGAGGATTTTCGGTGGGAAAGGTGTCCAAGTCTGACCTTGCCCCAAGGTATTCCTGCACGGTATTCCTGCACCATGTATGACGCTGGCGATGGTTGCTGGAACCGATCATACCTTGGGGCTGCGGACTAAAAAATTGTCTGAACGCATCGGTCAGACGTCCACCTTCCCCACCGCTCCTTCTGCTACTGACCGAAGCCTCAGCAACTCGTCGCCCAGGACCAGGAGTTTGTAACCTCCCAGTTTCTGGGAACGCGTTGCACAGACCTTTCTGCAAGGCCTCCCTGAGATGTCTCATCCTCTGCTCCCTCTGCGACGGCAAGATAAGGTCCGCAACCTTACCCTTGTACCGCGGATCAAGGAGAGTGGCCAGCCAGTAATGGTCCCTCTCCTTGATCCGAAGAACACGAGGATCCTTCCGCAGGCTTTGCAGGATCAGGGAGGCCATGCAGCGTAGGTTAGCTGAGGCATTCGGTCCGGAGTCTTCTGGGTCACTGAGGATGACATGATCGCCAGCCACCTCCTCCCAGCCACGTACAAGTCCACTGGTTTGTTGGGACTGTACATCATCCCTAAAAGACTGCTGCTGCTGATGCTGAGTGCCAGGCTCCACCTCCATGCTCACACAATCCTCCTCCTCCTCCTCCTCCTCCTCCTCCTCCTCATCCTCTTCCTGTGTGATGGGTGGGACAGAAGGAACACTGTCCGGATAAAGGGGGCCTTGAGAGGCAAGGAAGTCCTCCTCTTCCTGCCTCTGTTCTGCCTCAAGTGCCCTGTCCATTATCCCACGCAGCGTATGCTCCAACAGGTGGACAAGAGGGACAGTGTCACTGATGCATGCACTGTCACTGCTCACCATCCTCGTGGCCTCCTCAAATGGTGAGAGGACAGTGCATGCATCCCTGATCATGCTCCACTGACGTGGGGAAAAAAAACCAAGCTCCCCTGACCCTGTCCTGGTGCCGTAGTCGCAAAGGTACTCATTGATGGCCCTCTGCTGCGTGTGCAGTCGCTGCAGCATGGCCAACGTTGAGTTCCACCTGGTGGGCATGTCACATATTAGGCGGTTCTTGGGCAGGTTCAGCTCCTTTTGCAGCTCAGTCAGCCGAGCACTGGCATTATAAGATCGGCGGAAATGCACACAGACTTTCCTGGCCTGCCTCAGGACATCCTGTAAGCCTGGGAACCTGCCCAAGAACCGCTGCACCACCAGGTTGAGGACGTGAGCCATGCAGGGCACATGGGTGAGCTGCCCCTGTCGCAGGGCGGAGAGGAGGTTGGTGCCATTGTCAGAAACGACCATTCCTGGCTTAAGCTGACGTGGCGTCAACCACCTCTCGGCCTGCCCCTGCAGAGCTGCCAGAACCTCTGGCCCAGTGTGGCTCCTGTCCCCCAAACACACCAGCGCAAGCACGGCATGGCATCTTTTTGCCTGCGTACTTGCGTAGCCCCTTGTACGCCTACGGAGCACCGCTGGTTCCAAGGACAGAGCACTGGAGGAAGAAGAAGAGGAGGGGGTGGAGGAGAGAGGTGTGTCACAACCAGTAGCAGTAGTAGCGTTTTGGAGGCGTGGTGGCGGAACAACCTCCAACACTACTGCACCTTGTCCTGCATCCCTCCCAGCTGCCAATAGAGTGACCCAATGGGCCGTGAAAGAAAGGTACCGTCCCTGTCCATGCCTGCTGGACCATGAGTCAGCGGTAATATGCACCTTACCGCTGACCACCCTGTCCAGCGAGGCATGGACATTGCCTTCCACATGCCGGTAGAGAGACGGAATCGCCTTCCGTGAGAAAAAGTGGCGTTTGGGAACCTGCCACTGAGGAACCGCACATTGAACAAACTCACGGAAGGGGGCCGAGTCTACCAACTTAAAAGGCAGCAGCTGAAGTGCTAGCAATTTAGCCAAGCTAGCATTCAACCGCTGGGCATGTGGATGGCTGGGAGTGTACTTCTTTCTACGGTCCAGCTGCTGGGGCAGGGAAATTTGCCTGCTGCAATCGGACGTCGGTGTACTGCAAGTACTTGGTTGTGACACACCTAATTCTACACCTTCAGTCCTCTCAGAGCAGCTTTCAGAGAGCACTGAAGGTGTAGTGGGGATGGAGATCCCAGCTGATGAGGAGCAAGGAGAGGTCCGCTTAGTTCTTTGGTGTGGGTCTTTTATGTGTGCCTGCCAACGAGCTGCATGGCAGGTCGACATATGTCTGGTCATGCTTGTGGTGCCCAAGCGGCTGATGTTTTGGACACGCGAGATACGCTTGAGACAAATATTGCAAATAGCAGTGGTGCGATCTGATGCACTCGTCTCAAAAAAGGCCCACACCAAAGAACTTTTCTGATAACGTGCAGAGGCAGCGCCCTGCACAGGCGGAGCTCTGCGGTGTTGCACAGTTGCTGTGCTGGCCTCTACCTGGCCTCCAGGGGGCATCCTGCCTCGTTGGACATGTGACGCCACATCCTCCTCCTCCTCGTCCTCCTCCTCATCCTCTCTCCCTTCAGGCACCCACGTGGAGTCAGTGACCTCATCATCCCCTCCCTCTTCACCACTAGAGCAAACCTGGCAGTAAGCTGCAGCTGGTGGAACAGTACTGCCAGATTCCTCAAGCTGGGTATCATCATCCGAGCCTTCGAATCGTTGGGCATCCTCCTGGAGCATGTACCCAACACTGTGCTCAAAGAGTTCGGGGGACTCCTCAGGAGGACATGGTGGGTCTAGGGAAGGGGTGGCTGATGATGCGATTGAGTACGCGTTGGCAGCTGCTCTGCCAGTACCCTGAGCCTGGGTGAGAGAGGATGAGGAGGATGAGGAGGGCTTGGTCATCCATTCTACCAAGCCTTCAGCATGATGCGGCTCCACATGTCCAGCTGCCGAAAACAAAGACGCGCGTGTCCAATGGCCACGTGCTGATGACGATGCACGACCACGTCCATGGCCACGGCCACGTCCACTAGAAACAGAGCCTGCCTGCCCTGTGTTCTTGGCTCTGCACGCTCTGCCTCCCCTTGGCGGTCTTCCAGCCATTGTAGTCGGTAGTCCTGTGGGTGCTGCTGAGAAGAATATATAGGAGCTCTGTGTGATGCCACTAACGCACTAGAAGTCCTATGGGTGCTTCTGCAAAGAAAATATAGGAGCTCTGTGTGATGCCACTAACACACTAGAAGTCCTGTGGGTGCTGCTGAGAAGAATATATAGGAGCTCTGTGTGATGCCACTAACACACTAGAAGTCCTATGGGTGCTTCTGCAAAGAAAATATAGGAGCTCTATGTGATGCCACTAACACACTAGAAGTCCTGTGGGTGCTTCTGCGAAGAAAATATAGGAGCTCTGTGTGATGCCACTAACACACTAGAAGTCCTGTGGGTGCTGCTGAGAAGAATATATAGGAGCTCTGTGTGATGCCACTAACACACTAGAAGTCCTATGGGTGCTTCTGCAAAGAAAATAGAGGAGCTCTGTGTGATGCCACTAACACACTAGAAGTCCTATGGGTGCTTCTGCAAAGAAAATATAGGAGCTCTGTGTGATGCCACTAACACACTAGAAGTCCTGTGGGTGCTGCTGAGAAGAATATATAGGAGCTCTGTGTGATGCCACTAACACACTAGAAGTCCTATGGGTGCTTCTGCAAAGAAAATATAGGAGCTCTGTGTGATGCCACTAGAAGTCCTGTGGGTGCTGCTGAGAAGAAAATATAGGAGCTCTGTGTGATGCCACTAACACACTAGAAGTCCTATGGGTGCTTCTGCAAAGAAAATATATGATCTCTGTGTG
>CM053026.1:790563926-790634406 GCA_028564925.1 Lithobates sylvaticus
AACAAATGCGAACTGACTACACGCACTAATAAACAGATACGCACGACAAGCACAAACTGAAGAGCAGTAACGATCTGAGTGACAAAACTGAGAAGTGCTAATCGTAAGTCCCCAAACTTCAACTAACTCGCGATAAACACGGGATCAGCAGAAGGAGCCCAACGGGTGCAGGACGTGGTGCTGAACTTCCCTTTTCTAGTCTCGTGGAAGACGACTTACGTCATGACGTTCTTGCAGACCGGAAATTCCGACAACGTTGTCCGACCGTGTGTACGCAACACCAACATCGGACAAAGTACGACGGACAGGATCCGACGGAACTGGTCCTCGGATAATCCGAGCGTGTGTATGGGGCATAAGAAATGTCTTGATCCAGACACAAATGCAAACATAAGTACAATAATTAGGTGCACAGTCTTTTTAAATCATAGCACACAGTTAATAATAATTATAGTGACATCCTTTGTGAAAAAGACTGACAATAAATGACTCAAGAACAAATAGGAGACCAACAAGTAGTTAAAAAGATCTCTGGGGTAGCCAACTAAGAGACTGTCTAAATCCTCCAAAAGCAGCACAAATCAAACACTATAAACAATTGCTGCATGGGTTATTTATAGTATGCATAGTTTAACAATATTGATTAACATATAAATACAAATCAATATTATGACTCGTCCATTGTGATCTGAACCACAAGTGACAGCAATCCAAAATGTAAATCTAGTTCTCCATCACACTCCCCCTGCTTACCGAAGAGATTGACCCCAGATTCAAGAAGTCAACAGTTACATAGTTAGTAAGGTTGAAAAAAGACACAAGTCTATCTGGTTCAACCAATAAAAGGGGGAAAAAATAAATAAAAAAATCATACAATCCCATATACACAATCCTATACGCACAGTTGATCCAGAGGAAGGCATAAAAAATCCCCATCAAAACATGATGGAATTTGCTCCAGCAGTGGAAAAAAAATTCGCCCTGATCCCCAGAGAAGCAAATCGGATATTCCCTGGTTCAACTTTACCTATAAATGTTAGTATCCAGTTATACAAGTATTATGCGCATTTAGAAAATAATCCAGGCCTTTTTTTAAAGCAATCTACTGAGCTGGTCAGAACCAGCTCTTGAGGGAGTCTATTCCACATTTTCACAGCTCTTACCTTTCCGGATTTGGAGATTAAATGTACCCTGTGATGACTTTAAAGTGAATAACTCAACACCAAATGAATAACTCCTGTCAATTGCCAGATAGCTTTCGAATGGGAACTGTCAGATCTCCTGCTCACCACGTTCTATATAGACACTATAGCAATAGCCCCAGGACAACATCCAGCTCACACCAATAATGGCTTCAATTCAGGTACCTTTTTAGACCTCTTGATTATGTTATCATCAACATACAGTATGCTATTATTCTCACCATAACAACAAAGAATGCCAAAGAATTGGGTCATAAACCTCATAATTATGTCAAATTGAAGGGGTGAATTATACTAAGCAAGCGGGGTTTCTCTGTGAGAGGAGGAGAGGTATAGCTGTGGGCCTACAGTTTATGATTACACACATTTTGGAAATGCTCTTATGTTTGATTTGACATAATTCCTTTGTTCAAGCACTGTTGGCCTCTTGAATCTGGGGTCAATTTCTCAGATAAGCAAAATGAGTATGCTTATGGTGGTGTAGTACTGGATTTTATTGTTATACTTTGTGTTTGAGCACTTTTTCACAATAGGGTGTCACTCTAATGATTATTAACTGTGTGCTATGATTTAAAGGGACCGCACACCTAATTTTTGTATTTATCTTTTATCTGAACACGGATTTGGTGCAACAAAGCTACATTAATAAGGATTTTCACAGTCTTTTTACTCACATTATGTGCTTTAATTACTGTTTCACAAGTGAGAGTCTAACAGACACAAACCTCAGCACAATATTTTTTTTTTAAATTAAACTCTTATATTACACGCCTTTCTTCAGGAGTACATAATGCACATAGGTGGAGTGGTCAGAGATATGGAATGTACAATATAGTGTCTATAGTACAGGACTCAGGAGTGCAGGAGCTGAAGAATGTGTAAAGCAGAGAGTGCAGGGATCAGGAGTGCATAATAAAGAGAGCACTGGGGTCAGCACTGTGTATCACAGAAAGTTTGGGGCTCAGTAGTGTGTAATGCAGAGAGTTCAGGATCAATAATGCATATCACCGATACTCCAGAGCTCAGGAGTGTGCAACACAGGGAGTGCAGGGGTCAGTAGTGCATAATACAGAGAGTTTAGGACCAGGAGTGAGTAGCAGTACAGGTTTGCCTTAGTACAGACCCACCTCAGTAAAGACCTGCCTCAGTAAAGACCCACCTTAGTATAGACCCCACCTACAGTATAGACCCCACCTACAGTGTAGACCCCCTAAGTAGAGGTAGAAACCTTCCTCAGTACTGATCCTCTCAATATAGACCCCTCTCCTTCTCTACAGGCCACCCTTAGTACAAATCCCCCCTCAGTATAGGCACCCTCTCAATATAGACCCAGCTACCCTGGTACAGACCCCCCTTAGTATAGACTCCACCCTTCCTCAGTTCAGACCTCCTCCCTCAATAAAGACCCATTACCAGTAGAGACACCCCCCCCCCCCCTCTGTAAAGAGTCCTTCTTCCCCAGCAGTGAACCCCGATCTTTACAGATATCCCATCTCACTCCTCAGATGCAGCAGTGTGAGGGAAATCCCCCCCCCCCCCCCCCATGGCTGTGATATGTTACCAGAGCAGATAATGAGTCTTCCTTTGCTGTGAACTGCCTCTGTCAGGTGGCCAAAATCAGCACGGCAGTGCAAATAAAATAAGGTGTGGGGTGTCGGGTAGGAAATGTGCAGCTCAGGGTACAGAATGAGGAGGTGTGAAATTAGAGATGTACAGCTTTTGGCACAGAATGAGGTGGTATGGAACAGGAATGTACAGTGCATCACACAGAAATAGGGGTGCTGGATAGGAAATATACAATGCAGTATGCAGAATGAGGCAGTGTAGAATATGAAATGTAATGGGCAACATAACATAAAGCTCACTGTGGAAAGTACTGCACTCATGTGATGAACTACTTGCAACATTCTTATAGCAGCCAGAAGGAAATTGTTAGACAGATTATATTGAATATTTCCAGTGGTCACAAATCCTGGCTGCCATTTTGGTGATCCTACAAATAACAAACATGTACCATTCAGTCTACACTCACTTTTCCACTGTATCTATGAAGGGAGCTTTGGTTGTCACTAGGGATGTGCTGAACTGTCCTGGGTTTGGTTTGAGCAGGGTTTGGCAAATTTGCATGCCAAACCTAAACCCCATTGAAATCAATGGAAGTCGAATAATTTAAATCAAAAATTCCCATTGTTGGGGCTATTAGTCAAAGATTTGTTAAAAAAAAAAAAACAGCACAGGGGTGGGCCCTGCCCTGGAGAACAAAATAAAAACAGAAACAGAACAGAAAAGAGAATATAAAAGAGAACAGAATTATTTTTTTTAAATATGAAATGTAAAAGGGAGCAGATATTTAAGATACTGACATTTACAAAGAAATGGAGCTCATGAATCACACAGATTTCGGTATGAGATCAATGCCAGCTATCTTTAGACAATATAAGGGAGTATAAGTGCCTGATCATACATTGACCTCATATTGGTCTTGCCTTTTTCCCTTATGCACCTTGTGTGCGTTAGGGGATTATAGACGTGTTGGACAAAGGTGTCACATATCATCGGCATATATAGAGATGTACTTTATACTCCATATCTGGCCACCTTGTACATGAGCTCCCAATTTACATATTAAATATTCAACAGATGAATGTGAATGTGATATTGTTATACACATAGCTGTTGACAACAACCAAAATCAACGAATACTACATCCCTCCCTACGGGTGACCCGATAAGGTTGGGACCATTTCCTGAATGCATATTTATATAAGGGGATACCTCCTGAAGGTTCTCTGATTGTGCTCACTCCAGGACCCATATCTGAGGTTGAATATATCATATGTTTTATATCCTTGTTTTAAAAAATTTAAATAAATCTCGCCCACTTTCCTGATGAAGCCGTTCCGACGAAACATGTAGAAGTTGTTGGATGTAGGATTATATGTGTGTGAATACAGCATCATCATTGTCTGGAATAGGGATTATGTGTATACACTTATGACTTTGAATATAACTATACTCACCACTTTTATCTGTTTCTCTTAATTAAAGATATGTATTTTATATTAAAATTTTACTTGTGTGTTTACAATACGTACCTTTAAAATCCCATATCCTTACTTTTGTTAATTTACAAAGAAAACACGATTTTAAACTGCTGGCAAATTACATTTCACTTTTGCCTTCTATTTCAGAAAAAAAAAAAAAAAAAACACGCACACACACACACACACACAGGCCCCTCCAAAAGGTCATTCAAAATACATAGCAACCTTTGGATGTTATCTTCCATCAATTTAAACTATATAAATGTTTTCTTTAATAATGCCACATGCTACAGCAAGAACGAAAAACAAAATGTGCTTAGAGCAACCCCCAAAGTGCATACCAAACCCTTCGAGTCTGGTATGGATTTTAGGGGAATCCACGTGCAAAAAAAATCTATACCAGGCACTTAAAGGCTAAGTTCAACTTTAAAAAAATTAATAAATGCAAATTTTTTTGCAGGTAAAAAAGGGGTGAGGTGGTGCATGCTAAACATGTTACACTCTAAATACAGGTGTAACATGGAACATGTTGAGAAAGGTGAACTTATCCTTTAATTTGAGCATTCACTCTAGATGGGCAGGAAAGGGTGGGGGGCAAGGGTGAAATATTCTAGTCTACATGTCCTCAACATGGGATGTGCCTTGCCAGGGAAGGGCACCTTGTCCCTACGTTCATGAGCACAAGGGCCTCTTCCCCACAATCCTGGCCAACTAGTTGTGGGGGACTGAGTGGGGGCATATCAAAAGCTAAAAGCCCTCTTTAAAAATAAAAGGGCTCTTGGATACCACCCCTTCCTATGTACATGAATACATAGTACTATGCATACATTGTAAAAGTTAACACAGAAATAGACAGCCAAATGTATGACAAGTTCTCTTCTGTAGCAAGGTACCAAGTCTCCTTCAGTCTAATGAGAACCTCCAGGGCCAGAGATAGATGATATCCTTCTGTATATGGTGGGTTGTAAGGCATAGTGGGTGTAATGTAAGGTAGATTCATGAGCGACAGACACTTCTTGAATGCAAAGAGATTTTATTTCCCTTAACAGAACTTTGGGAGAGAGGATTAGGGCCAGGACACCCTTAGGAAGTTGCAATGTCAATTAGCAGACTCAGACTTCTACAGGAGGCCATGCAGGGAAAAGAATTCAGCAAGACGCCATATCTGCATGTGTAGGAATGCTGAATGCTGTCTCTGGCAACAGTCTTTAACCGTTTCTAACACAAAGTGCAACAGTTCCTTCACTTCCACTACAATCACTTCTTGTAGTTCTTCAGCCCACTGAACTCCCAGTCTCTCTCACTAGACTAGATGATCCACCGCTACAGAATCCCCTGAGCTCCTCCAATCTTCACTGTAGTATCTTCCTCAAGAGTCACCCCTGCTTCTCTGCTGGGTCCCTAGCTTGGCACTCCAGATACTTCTCAAGCTTCACCACTCTGGCCTGCTCGGTCCCTGGCTTGACACACAAGGCTGCTCTGCAAACATCACCTCCACTGGGTGGGTCCCTGGCTTGATACCTGCTGATGTTTCCCAATTCTTCACCGTCCCCGGTTGGTGAAAATTCTGCTCCAGTACTTGCTTGAGTTACTCACTGTGGTCCCTGGTAAGAAGGTGGTTGGTCCCTTAGTGGCGACAGCTTCCCCTCTACCTCCAACCGTCACTTCTGGTTGGACTGCAAGCCGCAATCCCAACCCCACGCTGCTCTCTTGCTTATGGATAGGCCCCCAGACAGCCTAGCAGCCAGATGTGCCTGGGATAGGCCCAAACTCCGGCCTAGCACCCCGGGGAATACAACACACATCCACCCAGACAGCCGTCCAGGGGGCACAGAACAACGACCACCCGAATCCACCCAAATTTATAGGTTCTTCCAGCAGGCCAAGGAATCCAAGAAAACCCCTGCCTATTAGTTGAGATACCCCATATACCATAATCTGACCTTGCAGTGCCCTTGTCTTATCAAATGCCACCAAGTGCCACCTAGCGGCAAAAGAGAGAAGTGAAGCAATTACAGAATCTAAGAGAAATCAATTGATCTTCAACAATTAGCCAAGGTAGCCATACCTGGCAGATAAATGTAGGAGCAACCCTGCCTAAACACCAGAATAGAGTAAGAGAGTGTTATAACCTGTCAGGATTTTTTTCATCTTTGTCCCATTGGGGTGATTTCCCATCACTTTCTATCCCATAGCCACAACAGAAAGTGAGAGGAAATCCCTCCAAAGTAAGCTAATTCCTGGTGTCACCAGGGCCACCGAAGCTAGTGTCCGCACTGGAAAATTTCCCCTCAATTATTGTTCTGGAGACAGCCCAAAATTTGGGATTTTCTTTCACTTTCAGTCATAAAGGTAAAACAGGACAAATAGAGAGGGCACATCTCCTTAATAGGGATATTGACAACAATAAAATTTGACAGGTGTTCTAATCCCTTTCCACTGTATCCCAAACTAAAAAAAAGTTTTGCCTTTATAGTTTAAGTTTGAAGGGTTAAACATATGTAGCACCCTGGTCCTAAACAGGGCTGCGCACAAATTTAGTTTGCTAGGTGGTAACTAGCCTGGCTAATTGTTAGGGTGATCCACTGACTTTTGCCCTAAACCTGAATTTGGTGCACCTCTCTCTTCTGTCACTAGGTGGCATTGCCGCCTGTAGTATTAGAATGACAAGGGCATAGTGAATTTGGGTAAGGAGTGGATAGGTTGTTCCAGCCAATTGGTAGAAGTCTCTTTGGCTCCATGGCCATGGTTCTGTGCCACCTGGATGGCTGTCTGGGTGGGCGTGTCTTGTATTGCTTCCGGTTGCTAGGCTGTCTGAGGCCTATCCAGGACTGTGAGAAGCAGTGCGGGGTTGGGGCTTCAGGTTGGGAGCCTAACCAAGTTGCAGAGGTTCAGCCAGACGGGGAACCAAATGTTGCCCTAGGTGAAGGGGAAACAGTTGCCACCAAGGGACAACTAGGGATGAACCCGGTGTTTGATTCGAACCCATGTTCGAATCGAACATCGGTCGTTCGTCCCCTCATCGAGTTCAGAACTCTGCGGGCCGTTCGCATCAAATTTGTGTGATGCGAACGGCCCACAATGCACTGCGCCAGTCGCAGTGCATTGCTGGCTGATGATTGGCCAAGCATGCACTGTGACCCTGCATGCTTGGCCAATTATAGTGCCAGCAGCGAGGAGAGCAATAATTCGCCACAGGCAGGATGCCTGTGGCCAATTATAGCTCAGGGGGTTTAGTACACGCCCCACACTATATAAGGCCGCCGCGCCGGCAGCCTTGTGTAGTGTGTTCCGGCGTTCAGGGAAAGAGGATTGATAGGCAGGGACAGTGTTAACTATTTTTCATTCATTTCCATGTGGGGAAAGTGCAGGGAAAGAGGAATAATAGGCAGGGATAGTGTGTTCTTCTCAGGCATTTGCGTGTGGGGAAAGTGTAGGGAAAGAGGAATAATAGGCAGGGATAGTGTGTTCTTCTCAGGCATTTGCGTGTCGGGAAAGTGCTGTTCTCTACAAATACAGCCATCTGCAGGAGTTAGTGTGTGTGCTGTGTGAGTCCAGCACAGTATAAACCTGCACCTGTATCTACCATTTTGTGCATGTCTCCATTAATCCAGCCATATGCAGGAGTTAGTGTGTGTGTTGTGTGAGTCTAGCACAGCACAGTATACAACCTGCACCTGTATCTGCCCTTCTGCCCTGGTGTCATCTAATCCAGCCATCTGCAGGAGTTAGTGCGTGTGCACTGTGTGACTTCAGCACAATATACACTATCCAATAGCCGTTTTTCCCATCTCCATTACAATGTCTGGAAGGCCAACAAGGAGAGGCAGACAGTCATGAGCCAAGAAAAGAGGGCAAGCAGGCTCTGTGTCTAGAGACAACAGTGCTTGTCGTGGACGCGGTGCATCATCATCAGCACGTGGCTATGGGACACGCTTGTCCTTATTTTCGGCAGCTGGACATGTTGAGCCGCATCATGCCGAAGGCTTAGTAGAGTGGATGACCAAGCCCTCCTCATCCTCCTCATCCTCTCTCACCCAGGCTCAGGGTACTGGCAAAGCAGCTGCCAACGCGTACTCAATGTCATCAGTCACCACTTCCCTAGACCCATGTCCTCCTGAGGAGTCCCCCGAACTGTTTAAGCACAGTGTTGGGTACATGCTCCAGGAGGATGCCCAGCTTTTTGAAGACTCCGATGATGATACCCAGCTAGAGGAAGGCAGTAGCGTGAGCGCAGAGAGAGGGGATGCTCAAGTACAGCAATCTGGCAGTCATGTTCCACCAGCTGCAGCATACTGACAGGTTTGCTCCAGTGGTGAAGAGGGAGGAGATGATGAGGTCACTGACTCCACGTGGGTGCCTGAACGGAGAGAGGAGGAGGAGGAGGAGGAGGAGGAGGAGGAGGAGGAGGAGGAGGTGGCAGCACATCTGCAACGAGGCAGGATGCCCTCCAGGGGCCAGTTTGAGGGCAGCACACCAACTGAATCACACCGCAGAGCTCTGCCTGTGCAGGACGCTGCCTCTGCACGTTATTACAAAAGTTCTTTGGTGTGGGCCTTTTTTGAGACGAGTGCATCAGATCGCACCGCTGCTATTTGCAACATATGTCTCAAGCATATCTTGAGTGTCCAAAACATCAGCCACTTGGGCACCACAAGCATGACCAGACATATGTTGACCTGCCATGCAGCTCATTGGCAAGCGCACCTTAAAGACCCACACCAAAGAACAAATCAGACCTCTCCTTGCTCCTCATCAGCTGGGATCTCCAACCCCACTATACCTTCAGTTCTCTCTGAAAGCTGCACTGAGAGGAATGAAGGTGTAGAATTAGGTGCGTCACAGCCAAGTACTTGCGGGCACTCTGCTAGCAGTACACCGACGTCCGATTGTACCAGGCAAATTTCCCTGCCCCAGCTGCTGGACTGTCGAAAGAAGTTTACTCCCAGCCATCCACATGCCCAGCGGTTGAATGCTAGCTTGGCTAAATTGCTAGCACTTCAACTGCTGCCTTTTCAGTTGGTAGACTCGGCCCCCTTCCGTGAGTTTGTTCAATGTGCGGTTCCTCAGTGGCAGGTTCCCAAATGCCACTTTTTCTCACGGAAGGCGATTCCGGCTCTCTACCGGCATGTGGAAGTCAATGTTTTGGCCTCGCTGGACATGGCCGTCAGCGGTAAGGTGCATATTACCGCTGACTCATGGTCCAGCAGGCATGGATAGGGATGTTACCTATCTTTCACGCCCCATTGGGTCACTCTTTTGGCAGCTGGGAAGGATGCAGGACAAGGTGCAGTAGTGTTCGAGGTTGTTCCGCCACCACGCCTCCAAAATGCTACTACTGGTTGTGACACACCTCTCTCCTCCACCACCTCCTCTTCCTCCGTGGCCTCTTCGAGTGCTCTGTCCTCGGAACCAGCGATGCCCCGTAGGCGTCCAAGGGGCTACGCAAGTATGTAGGCAAAAAGATGCCATGCCGTGCTTGCGCTGGTGTGTTTGGTGGACAGGAGCCACACTGGGTCAGAGGTTCTGGCAGCTCTGCAGGGGCAGGCCGAGAGGTGGTTGACGCCATGCCAGCTTAAGCCAGGAATGGTGGTTTGTGGCAATGGCACCAACCTCCTCTCCGCCCTGCGACAGGGGCAACTGACCCATGTGCCTTGCATGGCTCACGTCCTCAACCTGGTGGTACAGCGGTTCTTGGGCAGGTACCCAGGCTTACAGGATGTCCTGAGGCAGGCCAGGAAAGTCTGTGTGCATTTCCGCCGATCATATAATGCCAGTGCTCGGCTGTCTGAGTTGCAAAAGGAGTTGAACCTGCCCAAGAACCGCCTTATATGTGACATGCCCACCAGGTGGAACTCAACGTTGGCCATGCTGCAGCGACTGCACACGCAGCAGAGGGCCATCAATGAGAACCTGTGCAACTACGGCACCAGGACAGGGGAGCTTGGATTTTTTTCCCCACGCCAGTGGAGCATGATCAAGGATGCATGCACTGTCCTGTCACCATTTGAGGAGGCCACGAGGATGGTGAGCAGTGACAGTGCATGCATCAGTGACACTGTACCTCTTGTCCACCTTTTGGAGCATACGCTGCATGGAATAATGGACAGGGCACTTGAGGCAGAACAGAGGCAGGAAGAGGAGGACTTCCTTGCCCCTCAAGGCCCCCTTTATCCAAACAGTGTTCCTTCTCTCGCACCCATCACACAGGAAGAGTATGAGGAGGAGGAGGATTGTGTTAGCATGGAAGTGGAGCCTGGCACTCAGCATCAGCAGCAGCAGTCTTTTAGGGATGATTTACAGTCCCAAGAAACGGTGGACTTGTACGTGGCTGCAGATCATGTCGTCCTCAATGACCCAAAAGACTCTGGACCGAATGCCTCAGATAACCTACGTTGCATGGCCTCCCTGATCCTGCAAAGCCTGCGGAAGGATCCTCGTATTCTTCGGATCAAGGAGAGGGACCATTACTGGCTGGCTACTCTCCTTCATCCACGGTACAAGGGTAAGGTTGCGGACCTTATCTTGCCGTTGCAGAGGGAGCAGAGGATGAGACATCTCCGGGAGGCCTTGCAGAAAGGTCTGTGCAACGCATTCCCAGAGACTGGGAGGTTACAAACTCCTGGTTCTGGACGACGAGTTGCTGAGGCTTCGGTCAGTAGCAGAAGAAGCGGTGGGGAAGGTGGACGTCTGACCGATGCATTCAGACAATTTTTTAGTCCACAGCCCCAAGGTATGATCGGTTCCAGCAACCATCGCCAGCGTCTGATATACATGGTGCAGGAATACCTAGGGGAAAGGTCAGACTTGGACATCTTTCCCACCGAAAATCCTCTGGCTTACTGGGTCTTGAGGATGGATCACTGGCCAGAGCTTGCACAGTATGCAATAAAGCTACTGGCCTGTCTGGCATCCAGCGTGCTTTCGGAACACACATTCAGTGCTGCTGGAGGCTTTATCACTGATCACAGGGTGCGCCTGTCCACCGACTCGGTTGATCGACTGACCTTCATAAAGATGAATCAGTCTTGGATCACCACCAGCTACCAGTCACCTGAAGCTGATATAACTTAAAATTGTAATATGTATACAGTATGCGCCGCTCAGCCAATCCCGGCACTCTGATGAATACAGAGCCTGCTAAGCCTGCTCGGATTGGGTAACAACCTCTGCCAATCCGAGCAGGCTACATGAGTCAGATCGGCGCGGGCTGATGTCATAGCCTCTGCCAATCCGAGCAGGCTTTGTATCCATCAACAGATTAGGAAAATACAATGCCTGCCGTGATTGGCTCAGTGGTGCACACTGTCTACACACTGTGTTCTGAAGTGTACCTGGTGCTACTGTACTAACACAGCATCATATACTGTGTGTACGTTGTGCTCTATATATTAACAAAGCATCCTGTACTGCACATCTAGCTCCAGATCTCCCCTAAAATACAGGTATGATTTATGGTGCTTTGGAGGAGAGGATTCATTGTTGCTGCCTACCAATTGTGGGATCTCTGGGACTTGTAGTTCACCAGTTTCCTTTTTCTGATGTTAAGTCTGATGTTGTTTTTTTTTTTTTGTTTCTGATGTTTTTTTGTAAATGGTGTTGCCTCGGAAGGGGGTAGTCTTATATGGCGAGTATAGCCCCAAACCTAAGTTTTCACTGGAAAAATAGGGGGTCGTCTTATACACCCAGTCGTCTTATACGCCGGCAAATACGGTAATAATTTATTTTGAAATGTCACATCCCTTCAAGAGCCTATGCTGATGCTGAGTGACTGAATATCCTCTTCCTCCTCAATGATCCTGATAAAAGCTTGGAAGAACATTTTTGTTTCTGGGTGCCACCACCAGTGGCTAAGGCCCAATTTTTCAGCCCCTGTTTAACAGGGGCGTGTAATTACAATTTTTTATGCAATGCTTTGTAACAGGTCTCATTGCTGTGCTCCAAGTACAGTATCTGTGAGGGGTTGCAGTGTTGTGGCACCAGCACCAGTGCCTAAGGCCCAATTTTTCAGCCCCTGTTTAACAGGGGCGTGTAATTACAAATCTTGATCTAATAGTTCACAGCAGCGCCCATTCCTGCGCCCACCAAGAGTAACTGTGAGGGCTTACAGTCTTGTGGCAACACCGTCCACCACCACCACCAAAGGCCCAATTTTTCAGCCCCTGTTTAACAGGGGCGTGTAATTACAAATCTTGATCTAATAGTTCACAGCAGCGCCCATTCCTGCACCCACCAAGAGTAACTATGAGGGCCTACAGTCTTGTGGCAACACCGTCCACCACCACCACCACCGCCAAAGGCCCAATTTTTCTGCCCTGTTCAACAGGTGCATGCAATTACAAATCTTGATCTAATAACTCACAGCAGGGCCCATTCCTGCACCCACCAAGAGTAACTGTGAGGGCTTACAGTCTTGTGGCAACACCGTCCACCACCACCACCACCAAAGGCCCAATTTTTCTGCCCTGTTCAACAGGTGCATGCAATTACAAATCTTGATCTAATAACTCACAGCAGGGCCCATTCCTGCGCCCACCAAGAGTAACTGTGAGGGCTTACAGTCTTGTGGCAACACCGTCCACCACCACCACCACCGCCGCCAAAGGCCCAATTTTTCTGCCCTGTTCAACAGGTGCATGCAATTCCAAATCTTGATCTAATAACTCACAGCAGGGCCCATTCCTGCACCCACCAAGAGTAACTGTGAGGGCTTACAGTCTTGTGGCAACACCGTCCACCACCACCAAAGGCCCAATTTTTCTGCCCGGTTCAACAGGTGCATGCAATTACAAATCTTGATCTAATAACTTACATCAGGGCCCATTCCTGCGCCCACCAAGAGTAACTGTGAGGGCTTACAGTCTTGTGGCAACACCGTCCACCACCACCACCACCACCACCACCAAAGGCCCAATTTTTCTGCCCTGTTCAACAGGTGCATGCAATTACAAATCTTGATCTAATAATTCACAGCAGGGCCCATTCCTGCGCCCACCAAGAGTAACTGAGGGCTTACAGTTTCGTGGCAACACCGTCCACCACCACCAAAGGCCCAATTTTTCTGCCCCCTGTTCAACAGGTGCATGCAATTACAATTCTTGATCTAATAATTCACAGCAGGGTCCATTCCTGCGCCCACCAAGAGTAACTGTGACGGCTTACAGTGTTGTAGCACCAGCACCAGCACCAGCACCAAAGCCCCAATTTTTCCTACCACTGTTCAACAATGGCATGTAATCATGGGCGTCCGCAGGTAGGGGCAAGGGGGGTCAAGTACCCCCCCCTGGAATCAGGAATCGGATCTTAAATTCAGCACAGTTGTGTCTCTGTTGAGGTGCCGCACCCGGGTGCCACCCACCAGTGGGGTGACCCCATTAAGGTGCTGTCAAGTGTAGTGTGACTTTGGGCTCTTTTCCCTGCTCAGTCCAGCAGAGAACTTGGCGGTGCTGTGACGGAAGAATGGTGAGCTGCGGGCTATCAGAGGTTTCCCCGCTCGCCCCACCCATTCTTCTTTGAGGGAGAAGAGACGGCGGCTCTCACCAGGTTCCCCACCCAGCTTCCTGCCCTGCTCCGTTCCTTCCCTATTGGCCATAACTGAGGGCCAATCAAAGGCGACTAGGAGAGGCAAGCTTCATGGGATAGGTAGTCCCAAAAGATTGGCGGCTCCATTTTCCACAGGGAGGAGGCTACAGCTCGATCAAGAGAGAGATTGAGAGACTGCAGCCTGGAAAGAAGTGCTACAGGACGAGGAGTGTGCTGGGCGGAAGCCAGAGAGAGAGCCTGCCAGGGCCACAAAAGAGAGCCACACTGGCCAGCACCACCAGAGAGAGAGCCACACTGGCCAGCACCACCAGAGAGAGAGACTGAGCCACTACCAGGGTACAGACATGCTACACTACTGACCAGTGTCGCCCCCGGGGAACCCAGAGTGAACGATCGTCCAGCCGGAGTGATCACTGCTGTAGTTTTGCTGGGTCTGGTAAGAGAGCCTGTTGGCCATTACTTATCCTAGGGACTGTAATACGTCTGCAGACTCTGACCATAATAATGTGATAATGACATTGTCGAAAAGGGGCGGTGCATGGGTGACCCTAAAATTATGCCCCCCCCCTGAAAAAAGTTCTGCGGACGCCCATGCATGTAATTACAATTCCTGATATAACAGTGTGACGGAACGTCCCTACACACATGATATATACACATATATACAGCATTGAATCTGACTGGGGTTCTCCTTCACCCTGTGCCCCTTAAAATCCAGGGCCCATAATCGGTTGGCAGGAGGCCCGCATTTAGTCCTCTCAAAAAGCCTGTGTCCCGGCTAGGTCTGTCACATTTCTCCCCTTTCGGCAGGAGACTAACACAGGAGGAGACCCCAGATGGGTTGACTCCGAAGTTAGTCCATAGTTCCAGTCCTCTAATGCCTGTACCCACACAGTATCCCAAACAAATTGTTTCAAACAGAGCACTCACCCAGCCAACCTCTGCCTCTCTCAAAGAACATATCTGCCGCTGGGGAGAGGCTTGGACTGGCCCTTCTCCCTGGAGTCTTTTCAGCTGCTGGAGAGAAGACAGGGTGACTGGGCTCAGTCGGTCATGCTGTTGGGCATATGGGCCTACTGCCCAGCATCCCTGGGGTATACAGGTGGAGACTGAATTCCCATCCACCTTTACAGGAAATCTGTCCTGTGTCAGTTAAGGGCAGAGGCCAGAAGCGCTCTGTTCCGTTGCCAGCAGTTCAGCTGGGCGTAGGAGCTTCCCTACATCATCTGCTCCAGCTAACTGTTGGGGAGAGAGGCCGACTGCCCCAGCTCCCTGGAACTCCGCAGCTGTTACCAGTGCTGGGCAGAGGTTGGTAGCACTCTGCCCGGTTGCCAGCACTTCTGCTGGTTTTCTGTTAGTGGAGACCACAGGCCCATCCACTGACACCAGATCAAGCTGCGGTTGTGAAGTGCAGATTGCATTCTCCCCTTGGGTCCTGAGCTGCTGCTCGGGAGTGACCACCACCTCCTCACCCTGGGCCTCCAGAACTGCCACAGGTGTGGGACAGAGGTCTTGGACCCTCTGTTCAGTTACCAGATCTTCAGCTGGAGAAGTTTGTTGTAACTCCATAGGTGCTGCTGGCAGAAAATCACATGTCCCTGTCAGTGTTGTGGGAGAAAGGCCGACTACCTCTTCTCTCAAGAAGGGCGAAGCCACTGTTGGTGCTGGGCAGAAGTTAGCAGAGTTCTGCCCTGTTGTCAGCACTTCAGGTTTGGGGACGACAATCTCGAGAGTTTCCACTGCCGATTCTCTGGCATGCTGCTGAACGTGTTCTAGCAGTTTCCTGTATGCCCTTTCCAGATGCTGTTCCTTCCTTAGCAAATGGCCCAGATCTGGTTTAAGCTCTGAGACCCCTGCAAGGCCGAGCATAGCCTCTTTATATTCTCGCAGGTTCTCAAGGGTAGGTTCCCCTTCATCGCCAAACACAAAATGATCTGTAAGGCTCTCCCACAGCAATCCAGGGCCTCCAAAGTCATATCCCTCCGGAGAGCATTCTGTTGTCTCCCCTAAATATCCCTGCTCTGCGTGCCATTGCAGAGCCCGATAATGATTGTCCAGCTCCATCTCCTGCTGGACCAGCCTGTCCAACTCAGTCACCCATTGCTCCTGGGGCTGCTCTCCCAGGAATGCCATCCGCAATGCCCGTTGGTCACTGGCCCGTTGCTCTTGGGTTGGAAAGCACTTGCCCTGTTTTATACCAGCGAGCTGGAGGGCTCCAATCCAGAGCTCCATCCGAATCTGCTGCCTGAGCTCCAGGTATTCCTCCTCGGACACAGTCCTTGTGTATGCTGCAAGGATGATCCGCAGCAGCCCCGGGAACTCTGATGCCAGGTCCATGTCTCCGCTGGGGTGACCGAAGTCTGCTATCCTGATCTTGGATCCCGGTGGAGGTTTGGATGTCCCAGACTGCAGGAAGCACAATCCCACTGCTTGCCAATAATGTGACGGAACGTCCCTACACTCCTCTTGAGTGCGTTTTATCATATATAACTTCCTTCCCGTCTGGATATAGATATCAGATATTCCAACCGCTCCCAAGCACCAAACAAGACGAGACTTACTTAGTGCCAACATGGACTGATTTATTACAAAGCCAAACTCACATTTATACACAGTAGGAGAGGAGATCCCCCCTCCTGCTCATATTACTCTAACAATACACCTGTAACAACTTAACATAAACTAATTAACTAATCTCTTTAAGCAGCCGATGTGACTCATCGGGATTTCACTACAAGTCAGACTTGTTGTCACTGAGATAAACACAGTTGATTATAAATTATCATAATTACCACCACAAGACATTTCATCACAATAGCAGGAGACCACCAGTAACAGACGGACCATCTCCTGCAGAGGACAATGTGATCAGCTCTCTCAATTAACATCTTGAGTTCATGACACTAGCTTCTGAGAGTGTATTTCCCAACAGCATGAGACCACACACATTATATATACACATATATACAGCATTGAATCTGACTGGGGTTCTCCTTCACCCTGTGCCCCTTAAAATCCAGAGCCCATAATCGGTTGGCAGGAGGCTCGCATTTAGTCCTCTCAAAAAGCCTGTGTCCCAGCTAGGTCTGTCACAAACAGTTCACAGCAGGGCGTTCCAGCGCCCACCAAGAGTAGCTGTGAGGGCTTACAGTGTTGTGGCAACACCAACATCTAATGGGGCAAATTTCTGCAGAGTATATACGGCAGGCCCCTACTTTAAAACATCCAACTTAGAAACGACTACTACTTGCAAACGGAAGGAGAAAACAGGAAGTGAGAGGAAATCTACCCCTAGGAAGGGAAATTCTATCCTGTTAGATTTAATTTGGGAAAAAGGGTATCTCCTCTCTACTGATGCTTTATCACCAATCCTTGTTTCAATAAAAAACCCACTTTTCCAAAAAACATTTGTCATTGGGACAGAAAGTGAGGTGAAATGTTCTGAACAGGTGCACAGACAGCAAAACAAATGTTACAGGGGTGATAACCCTTCCCTATGTTCTCCAAAAAGCTTAATAGATTTTTTTTTTGGCTGGAGCTACACTTAAAAATGTACCTGTTCAAAATTACAAACAGATTCTACTTAAGAACAAACCTACAGTCCCTGTCTTGTTTGCACTGCCTGTATGCTGCGGTTCAGAGTATATAGGGTTGTAGGTATAGGGTTTTACTTTGGGTGCGGGGTTCCCCTTAATATCCATACAAGACCCAAAGGGACGGGTAATGGGCTGGGGTAGGGGGGTAGCCATGCCATTTTTCTCAAAGATTTTCATCCATATTGCCAAGATAAGACATGACATTAAAGCCGCAAACAGGTTTAAATGGCTTCTATTTTTCCTTTACAAATGTCATTTTGTGCAGGGACAGTTCTAAACACGGGAAACACATGCTACTTCACAGGCATACTTTAGACACCCCCCAGGTAACATATTTAAAGGAATATTTAATTTTTTTTTCACTTTATGCATCATTAAAATGACTGCTCCAGAAAAAATTTCAGTTTTTAAAACTTCTTTTTGCATTGATACATGTCCCCCGGGTCCCCAAACCTTTTTTATGACAATAACATGCATATTGGCCGTTAGAATTAGCACTTTAGATTTCGAACGTTCGCGTCCATTGTAACTAATAGGGTTCTAACGTTCGCGCAAACTTTCGGTCCGTTCGCAGGTTCTGGTGTGAACCGAACCCTGGGGTGTTCGGCTCATCCCTAGGGACAACCTCTCCTGTTATCAGAGGCCAGTGCATGAAGTCTGAAGAAGTACCAGAGCAGCATTTTTCACTAGCCGGGGACGGTGAAGAAGTGGGAAAGCTTCAGCAGAGTCAAGTCAGGGACCCAGCAGGTAGCATGGGTAAGGCTCGAGGAGTATACAGCGGGTTAGCTGTAGAAGAGCTCAGGGGATCCAGCTGGGATCTTGGAAGTCTAGTGAGAGACTAAGAGCTCAATGTGAAGATCTACAGTAGGATACTGTGAGAAGTGAGAGAAGATCTACAACGGGATAATGGTAGTTACGAGGGCAGATCTATATTGACTGTTGAAAGTTCATTTGCTATAGGAGACAGCAGTTCTACCGATACAGTGCGCTGCATCCAGTTTTCCTCTACCTGTATAGCTGTCTGCCTATTACTATTTTTTTGGTCTGCGGAGTCTGCCAAATGCTTTGGCATCTGCCCAAGGCTGTCTTGGCCCTAAACCATCTCTCCCCAGTTTTTGTTGAGAGACAATAAAATCTCTTTTGTTGCATTCAAAAAGTGACTGGTGCCCATGTTTCCAACTTGCATTATACCCACCATGCCCAGTGACCTGCACCCTGAGGAGGAATGTCAGCTGCCCATGACTCTGGAGGTCACCTTTAGGCCTCTGGAGGGCAGGGGCACCACTACACATATAACCAAATACATTTCATAAAACCGCGTTCTGTTAAATTTATAGCAAAACATATTTACAACTCTGTGGTCACATAGTTTAGTAATCTGATATTTAACTCTACTAAAGCAGTCATATCAAAGCTTCATCAGTATCAATTCTGCTTTATTTCTGAATATTCCCAGGGTTGTTGTTTATGTTTTAGGACAATGAACCTGTTCCAAAGCAAAGGATATCAATCGTAAATTAGGCAATAGATTTTACGATTAAAAAAGGAATTCTGGGGCTTGCTAAAAATAAGCATATAAACAAGTACAAAAAAAGTTAAATGTTTTTTTTTTTTATTTTGTTTTGAAGATTTAGAACCCATGTCAGATTTTATTGCAGAGTGCACGGGCTTCTTCTCATGGGATTTGGAATAATCAGCTTTTCCAGGATCTCATTAAAAGGTCTGTGACATCATCATCTCCAATGCATATTCTAGACATTTAAGTGTAAGGTCTGCTTTAATTAGCAATCTGCACAAAAACATCTATTAAAAATAGAATGAAAGAATTAAAGTAGAAAAAGAAAACTATTAAAGTGGAATTCTTCATATTTTTTCCATGAAGTGTCTGAGACAAAGTTTGTCACAACTACAGCAGTTGCCCACAATAGGAAAAGAAAATGCCGCTCCAGGTTAGTGATGGAACCAGGTAGGCTGGGGAATGGACTCCTCCCAGGGGTGCTAGCCTTGGCTCGCCAGCCATTCAATTTGGATAAAAGGAATGGATGGCTGAACACCGAGATAGTGATGAATCCCTTTATTGTAAAATCTGTTACATGAATAACACCACAGGACAGGCAAACAGGTACAGGTAGAAGACACGTTTCACACAGCGACGCTGTGCTTATTTATTACCCACGAATAAGCACAGCGTCGCTGTGTGAACCGCAGCTACCTGTACCAGTTTGCCTGTCCTGTGGTGTTATTCATGTAACAGATTTTACAAAAAAAAAAAAAAAAAAAAGAGATTCATCACTACCTCTGGGTGCAGCTAGGGATGGGCCCGGTGCTCGATGCGAACCCACGTTCGCATCGAGCACTGGGCGTTCGCTCGCTCGGCGAGCCCAGAACTATTTTGGCCGCTCGCATCACGTTCGTGTGATGCGAGCGGCCCCGCAATGCATTGCGGCCGGTGCTGGCTGATGATTGGCCAAGCATGCACTGTGACCCCGCATGCTTGGCCAATCACAGCCCCGGAATTTCGAAGAGCCATAATTGGCTACAGGCAGGACGCCTGTAGCCAATTACAGCTCAGGGGCTGTAGTACACGCCCCCCCCTATAAAAGGCCGCCACGCCGTCTGCGCCGGTCACATGCTGTTCCGGCGCAGATTGAGCAGGCTAGATCTGTGACACTCTGCTGCATTTAGTTAGTTAGAGAGATTTACTTACAGAGATTGAGTTAGATAGATTCAGTTACAAAGATTGATTAAGAAAGAGGGGCTTGTAGTGTGTTCGTGGCAGGCAGGCAGAGCTCCTATATTTTGTTCCCAGAAGCACCTATAGGACTTGTAGTGTGTTCGTGGCAGGCAGGCAGAGCTCCTATATTTTGTTCCCAGAAGCACCTATAGGACTTGTAGTGTGTTAGTGGCAGGCAGGCAGAGCTCCTATATTTTGTTACCAGAAGCACCTATAGGACTTGTAGTGTGTTCGTGGCAGGCAGGCAGAGCTCCTATATTTTGTTCCCAGAAGCACCTATAGGACTTGTAGTGTGTTTGTGGCAGGCAGGCAGAGCTCCTATATTTTGTTCCCAGAAGCACCTATAGGACTTGTAGTGTGTTCGTGGCAGGCAGGCAGAGCTCCTATATTTTGTTCCCAGAAGCACCTATAGGACTTGAAGTGTGTTAGTCCCATCACACAGACCTACATTTTCTTCCCAGAAGCACCTATAGGACTTGAAGTGTGTTAGTCCCATCACACAGAGATCATATATTTTGTTCCCAGAAGCACCTATAGGACTTGAAGTGTGTTAGTCCCATTACACACAGACCTACATTTTCTTCCCAGAAGCACCTATAGGACTTGTAGTGTGTTCGTGGCAGGCAGGCAGAGCTCCTATATTTTGTTCCCAGAAGCACCTATAGGACTTGTAGTGTGTTCGTGGCAGGCAGGCAGAGCTCCTATATTTTGTTCCCAGAAGCACCTATAGGACTTGAAGTGTGTTAGTCCCATCACACAGACCTACATTTTCTTCCCAGAAGCACCTATAGGACTTGAAGTGTGTTAGTCCCATCACACAGAGATCATATATTTTGTTCCCAGAAGCACCTATAGGACTTGAAGTGTGTTAGTCCCATTACACACAGACCTACATTTTCTTCCCAGAAGCACCTATAGGACTTGAAGTGTGTTAGTCCCATTACACACAGACCTACATTTTCTTCCCAGAAGCACCTATAGGACTTGAAGTGTGTTAGTCCCATCACACAGAGATCATATATTTTGTTCCCAGAAGCACCTATAGGACTTGAAGTGTGTTAGTCCCATTACACACAGACCTACATTTTCTTCCCAGAAGCACCTATAGGACTTGAAGTGTGTTAGTCCCATCACACAGAGATCATATATTTTGTTCCCAGAAGCACCTATAGGACTTGAAGTGTGTTAGTCCCATTACACACAGACCTACATTTTCTTCCCAGAAGCACCTATAGGACTTGAAGTGTGTTAGTCCCATCACACAGAGATCATATATTTTGTTCCCAGAAGCACCTATAGGACTTGAAGTGTGTTAGTCCCATTACACACAGACCTACATTTTCTTCCCAGAAGCACCTATAGGACTTGAAGTGTGTTAGTCCCATCACACAGACCTTTATTTCCTTCCCAGAAGCACCTATAGGACTTGAAGTGTGTTAGTCCCATCACACAGAGATCATATATTTTGTTCCCAGAAGCACCTATAGGACTTGAAGTGTGTTAGTCCCATCACACAGACCTTTATTTCCTTCCCAGAAGCACCTATAGGACTTGAAGTGTGTTAGTCCCATTACACACAGACCTACATTTTCTTCCCAGAAGCACCTATAGGACTTGAAGTGTGTTAGTCCCATCACACAGAGATCATATATTTTGTTCCCAGAAGCACCTATAGGACTTGAAGTGTGTTAGTCCCATTACACACAGACCTACATTTTCTTCCCAGAAGCACCTATAGGACTTGAAGTGTGTTAGTCCCATTACACACAGACCTACATTTTCTTCCCAGAAGCAACTATAGGACTTGAAGTGTGTTAGTCCCATTACACACAGACCTACATTTTCTTCCCAGAAGCACCTATAGGACTTGAAGTGTGTTAGTCCCATTACACACAGACCTACATTTTCTTCCCAGAAGCACCTATAGGACTTGAAGTGTGTTAGTCCCATCACACAGAGATCATATATTTTGTTCCCAGAAGCACCTATAGGACTTGAAGTGTGTTAGTCCCATTACACACAGACCTACATTTTCTTCCCAGAAGCACCTATAGGACTTGAAGTGTGTTAGTCCCATCACACAGACCTTTATTTCCTTCCCAGAAGCACCTATAGGACTTGAAGTGTGTTAGTCCCATCACACAGAGATCATATATTTTGTTCCCAGAAGCACCTATAGGACTTGAAGTGTGTTAGTCCCATCACACAGACCTTTATTTCCTTCCCAGAAGCACCTATAGGACTTGAAGTGTGTTAGTCCCATTACACACAGACCTACATTTTCTTCCCAGAAGCACCTATAGGACTTGAAGTGTGTTAGTCCCATCACACAGAGATCATATATTTTGTTCCCAGAAGCACCTATAGGACTTGAAGTGTGTTAGTCCCATTACACACAGACCTACATTTTCTTCCCAGAAGCACCTATAGGACTTGAAGTGTGTTAGTCCCATCACACAGAGATCATATATTTTGTTCCCAGAAGCACCTATAGGACTTGAAGTGTGTTAGTCCCATTACACACAGACCTACATTTTCTTCCAGAAGCACCTATAGGACTTGAAGTGTGTTAGTCCCATCACACAGAGATCATATATTTTGTTCCCAGAAGCACCTATAGGACTTGAAGTGTGTTAGTCCCATTACACACAGACCTACATTTTCTTCCCAGAAGCACCTATAGGACTTGAAGTGTGTTAGTCCCATCACACAGACCTTTATTTCCTTCCCAGAAGCACCTATAGGACTTGAAGTGTGTTAGTCCCATTACACACAGACCTACATTTTCTTCCCAGAAGCACCTATAGGACTTGAAGTGTGTTAGTCCCATCACACAGAGATCATATATTTTGTTCCCAGAAGCACCTATAGGACTTGAAGTGTGTTAGTCCCATCACACAGACCTTTATTTCCTTCCCAGAAGCACCTATAGGACTTGAAGTGTGTTAGTCCCATTACACACAGACCTACATTTTCTTCCCAGAAGCACCTATAGGACTTGAAGTGTGTTAGTCCCATCACACAGAGATCATATATTTTGTTCCCAGAAGCACCTATAGGACTTGAAGTGTGTTAGTCCCATCACACAGAGATCATATATTTTGTTCCCAGAAGCACCTATAGGACTTGAATTGTGTTAGTCCCATTACACACAGACCTACATTTTCTTCCCAGAAGCACCTATAGGACTTGAAGTGTGTTAGTCCCATTACACACAGACCTACATTTTCTTCTCAGAAGCACCTATAGGACTTGAAGTGTGTTAGTCCCATCGCACAGAGCTCCTCTATTTTCTTCTCAGCAGCACCCACAGGACTTCTAGTGTGTTAGTGGCATCACACAGAGCTCCTCTATTTTCTTTGCAGAAGCACCCACAGGACTTCTAGTGTGTTAGTGGCATCACACAGAGCTCCTCTATTTTCTTTGCATAAGCACCCACAGGACTTCTAGTGTGTTAGTGGCATCACACAGAGCTCCTCTATTTTCTTTGCAGAAGCACCCACAGGACTTCTAGTGTGTTAGTGGCATCACACAGAGCTCCTCTATTTTCTTTGCATAAGCACCCACAGGACTTCTAGTGTGTTAGTGGCATCACACAGAGCTCCTCTATTTTCTTTGCAGAAGCACC
This sequence comes from Lithobates sylvaticus, assembly GCA_028564925.1. Classification (NCBI taxonomy): domain Eukaryota; kingdom Metazoa; phylum Chordata; class Amphibia; order Anura; family Ranidae; genus Lithobates; species Lithobates sylvaticus. The sequence goes on from CM053026.1 coordinate 790,587,674, forward strand.
CACAGGACTTCTAGTGTGTTAGTGGCATCACACAGAGCTCCTCTATTTTCTTTGCATAAGCACCCACAGGACTTCTAGTGTGTTAGTGGCATCACACAGAGCTCCTCTATTTTCTTTGCAGAAGCACCCACAGGACTTCTAGTGTGTTAGTGGCATCACACAGAGCTCCTCTATTTTCTTTGCATAAGCACCCACAGGACTTCTAGTGTGTTAGTGGCATCACACAGAGCTCCTCTATTTTCTTTGCAGAAGCACCCACAGGACTTCTAGTGTGTTAGTGGCATCACACAGAGCTCCTCTATTTTCTTTGCATAAGCACCCACAGGACTTCTAGTGTGTTAGTGGCATCACACAGAGCTCCTCTATTTTCTTTGCAGAAGCACCCATAGGACTTCTAGTGTGTTAGTGGCATCACACAGAGCTCCTATATTTTCTTCTCAGCAGCACCCACAGGACTTCTAGTGTGTTAGTGGCATCACACAGAGCTCCTCTATTTTCTTTGCAGAAGCACCCACAGGACTTCTAGTGTGTTAGTGGCATCACACAGAGCTCCTCTATTTTCTTTGCAGAAGCACCCACAGGACTTCTAGTGTGTTAGTGGCATCACACAGAGCTCCTCTATTTTCTTTGCAGAAGCACCCATAGGACTTCTAGTGTGTTAGTGGCATCACACAGAGCTCCTATATTTTCTTCTCAGCAGCACCCACAGGACTTCTAGTGTGTTAGTGGCATCACACAGAGCTCCTCTATTTTCTTTGCAGAAGCACCCACAGGACTTCTAGTGTGTTAGTGGCATCACACAGAGCTCCTCTATTTTCTTTGCATAAGCACCCACAGGACTTCTAGTGTGTTAGTGGCATCACACAGAGCTCCTCTATTTTCTTTGCAGAAGCACCCACAGGACTTCTAGTGTGTTAGTGGCATCACACAGAGCTCCTCTATTTTCTTTGCATAAGCACCCACAGGACTTCTAGTGTGTTAGTGGCATCACACAGAGCTCCTCTATTTTCTTTGCAGAAGCACCCACAGGACTTCTAGTGTGTTAGTGGCATCACACAGAGCTCCTATATATTCTTCTCAGCAGCACCCACAGGACTACCGACTACAATGGCTGGAAGACCACCAAGGGGAGGCAGAGCGTGCAGAGCCAAGAACACAGGGCAGGCAGGCTCTGTTTCTAGTGGACGTGGCCGTGGACGTGGACGTGGTCGTGCATCGTCATCAGCACGTGGCCATGGGACACGCGCGTCTTTGTTTTCGGCAGCTGGACATGTGGAGCCGCATCATGCTGAAGGCTTGGTAGAATGGATGACCAAGCCCTCCTCATCCTCCTCATCCTCTCTCACCCAGGCTCAGGGTACTGACAGAGCATCATCAGCCACCCCTTCCCTAGACCCACCATGTCCTCCTGAGGAGTCCCCCGAACTCTTTGAGCACAGTGTTGGGTACATGCTCCAGGAGGATGCCCAACGATTCGAAGGCTCGGATGATGATACCCAGCTTGAGGAATCTGGCAGTACTGTTCCACCAGCTGCAGCTTACTGCCAGGTTTGCTCTAGTGGTGAAGAGGGAGGGGATGATGAGGTCACTGACTCCACGTGGGTGCCTGAAGGGAGAGAGGATGAGGAGGAGGACGAGGAGGAGGAGGATGCGGCGTCACATGTCCAACGAGGCAGGATGCCCCCTGGAGGCCAGGTAGAGGCCAGCACAGCAACTGTACAACACCGCAGAGCTCCGCCTGTGCAGGGCGCTGCCTCTGCACGTTATCAGAAAAGTTCTTTGGTGTGGGCCTTTTTTGAGACGAGTGCAGCAGATCGCACCACTGCTATTTGCAATATTTGTCTCAAGCGTATCTCGCGTGGCCAAAACATCAGCCGCTTGGGCACCACAAGCATGACCAGACATATGGCGACCTGCCATGCAGCTCGTTGGCAGGCACACATAAAAGACCCACACCAAAGAACTAAGCGGACCTCTCCTTGCTCCTCCTCAGCTGGGATCTCCATCCCCACTACACCTTCAGTCCTCTCTGAAAGCTGCTCTGAGAGGACTGAAGGTGTAGAATTAGGTGTGTCACAACCAAGTACTTGCAGTACACCGACGTCCGATTGCAGCAGGCAAATTTCCCTGCCCCAGCTGCTGGACCGTAGAAAGAAGTACACTCCCAGCCATCCACATGCCCAGCGGTTGAATGCTAGCCTGGCTAAATTGCTAGCACTTCAACTGCTGCCTTTTCAGTTGGTAGACTCGGCCCCCTTCCGTGAGTTTGTTCAATGTGCGGTTCCTCAGTGGCAGGTTCCCAAACGCCACTTTTTCTCGCGGAAGGCGATTCCGTCTCTCTACCGGCATGTGGAGGGCAATGTCCATGCCTCGCTGGACAGGGCGGTCAGCGGTAAGGTGCATATTACCGCTGACTCATGGTCCAGCAGGCATGGACAGGGACGGTACCTTTCTTTCACGGCCCATTGGGTCACTCTATTGGCAGCTGGGAGGGATGCAGGACAAGGTGCAGTAGTGTTGGAGGTTGTTCCGCCACCACGCCTCCAAAACGCGACTACTGCTACTGGTTGTGACACACCTCTCTCCTCCACCCCCTCCTCTTCTTCTTCCTCCAGTGCTCTGTCCTTGGAACCAGCGGTGCTCCGTAGGCGTACAAGGGGCTACGCAAGTACGCAGGCAAAAAGATGCCATGCCGTGCTTGCGCTGGTGTGTTTGGGGGACAGGAGCCACAATGGGCCAGAGGTTCTGGCAGCTCTGCAGGGGCAGGACGAGAGGTGGTTGACGCCACGTCAGCTTAAGCCAGGAATGGTCGTTTCTGACAATGGCACCAACCTCCTCTCCGCCCTGCGACAGGGGCAGCTCACCCATGTGCCCTGCATGGCTCACGTCCTCAACCTGGTGGTGCAGCGGTTCTTGGGCAGGTTCCCAGGCTTACAGGATGTCCTGAGGCAGGCCAGGAAAGTCTGTGTGCATTTCCGCCGATCTTATAATGCCAGTGCTCGGCTGACTGAGCTGCAAAAGGAGCTGAACCTGCCCAAGAACCGCCTAATATGTGACATGCCCACCAGGTGGAACTCAACGTTGGCCATGCTGCAGCGACTGCACACGCAGCAGAGGGCCATCAATGAGTACCTTTGCGACTACGGCACCAGGACAGGGTCAGGGGAGCTTGGTTTTTTTTCCCCACGTCAGTGGAGCATGATCAGGGATGCATGCACTGTCCTCTCACCATTTGAGGAGGCCACGAGGATGGTGAGCAGTGACAGTGCATGCATCAGTGACACTGTCCCTCTTGTCCACCTGTTGGAGCATACGCTGCGTGGGATAATGGACAGGGCACTTGAGGCAGAACAGAGGCAGGAAGAGGAGGACTTCCTTGCCTCTCAAGGCCCCCTTTATCCGGACAGTGTTCCTTCTGTCCCACCCATCACACAGGAAGAGGATGAGGAGGAGGAGGAGGAGGAGGAGGAGGAGGAGGATTGTGTGAGCATGGAGGTGGAGCCTGGCACTCAGCATCAGCAGCAGCAGTCTTTTAGGGATGATGTACAGTCCCAACAAACCAGTGGACTTGTACGTGGCTGGGAGGAGGTGGCTGGCGATCATGTCATCCTCAGTGACCCAGAAGACTCCGGACCGAATGCCTCAGCTAACCTACGCTGCATGGCCTCCCTGATCCTGCAAAGCCTGCGGAAGGATCCTCGTGTTCTTCGGATCAAGGAGAGGGACCATTACTGGCTGGCCACTCTCCTTGATCCGCGGTACAAGGGTAAGGTTGCGGACCTTATCTTGCCGTCGCAGAGGGAGCAGAGGATGAGACATCTCAGGGAGGCCTTGCAGAAAGGTCTGTGCAACGCGTTCCCAGAAACTGGGAGGCTACAAACTCCTGGTCCTGGGCGACGAGTTGCTGAGGCTTCGGTCAGTGGCAGAAGGAGCGGTGGGGAAGGTGGACGTCTGACCGATGCGTTCAGACAATTTTTTAGTCCGCAGCCCCAAGGTATGATCGGTTCCAGCAACCATCGCCAGCGTCTGATATACATGGTGCAGGAATACCTTGGGCAAGGTCAGACTTGGACACCTTTCCCACCGAAAATCCTCTGGCTTACTGGGTCCTGAGGATGGATCACTGGCCAGAGCTTGCACAGTATGCAATTGAGCTACTGGCCTGTCCTGCCTCCAGCGTTCTTTCCGAACGCACATTCAGTGCTGCTGGAGGATTTGTGACTGATCATAGGGTGCGCCTGTCCACCGCCTCGGTTGATCGACTGACATTCATCAAAATGAATCAGTCTTGGATCACCACCAGCTACCAGGCACCTGAGGCGGATATAACCGAATAATTTTTAATGTCACATCCCTTCAAGACTGCCTATGCTGATGCTGAGTGACTGTCCTCTTATGTTCACTGACTATCCTCTTCCTCCTCCTCAATGATCCATGCCACCACACCAGTGCCTAAGGCACAATTTTTCAGCCCCTGTTTAACAGGGGCGTGTACTTACAATTTTTTAAAAAAATGCTTCGCAACACGTGTGACTGCTGTGCTCCAAGTACAGTCTCTGTGAGGGCCGTGTTGCAGTGTTGTGGCACCAGCACCAGTGCCTAAGGCACAATTTTTCAGCCCCTGTTTAACAGGGGCGGGTACTTACAATTTTTTAAAAAAATGCTTCGCAACACGTGTGACTGCTGTGCTCCAAGTACAGTCTCTGTGAGGGCCGTGTTGCAGTGTTGTGGCACCAGCACCAGTGCCTAAGGCACAATTTTTCAGCCCCTGTTTAACAGGGGCGGGTACTTACAATTTTTTAAAAAAATGCTTCGCAACACGTGTGACTGCTGTGCTCCAAGTACAGTATCTGTGAGGGCCGGGTTGCAGTGTTGTGGCACCAGCACCAGTGCCTAAGGCACAATTTTTCAGCCCCTGTTTAACAGGGGCGTGTACTTACAATTTTTTTAAAAAATGCTTCGCAACACGTGTGACTGCTGTGCTCCAAGTACAGTCTCTGTGAGGGCCGTGTTGCAGTGTTGTGGCACCAGCACCAGTGCCTAAGGCACAATTTTTCAGCCCCTGTTTAACAGGGGCGGGTACTTACAATTTTTTAAAAAAAATGCTTCGCAACACGTGTGACTGCTGTGCTCCAAGTACAGTCTCTGTGAGGGGTTGCAGTGTTGTGGCACCAGCACCAGTGCCTAAGGCACAATTTTTCAGCCCCTGTTTAACAGGGGCGGGTAATTACAAATCTTGATCTAATAGTTCACAGCAGGGCCCATTCCTGCGCCCACCAAGAGTAACTATGAGGGCCTGCAGTCTTGTGGCAACACCGTCCACCACCACCGCCAAAGGCCCAATTTTTCTGCCCTGTTCATCAGGTGCTTGCAATTACAAATCTTGATCTAATAACTCACAGCAGGGCCCATTCCTGCGCCCACCAAGAGTAACTATGAGGGCCTACAGTCTTGTGGCAACACCGTCCACCACCACCGCCAAAGGCCCAATTTTTCTGCCCTGTTCATCAGGTGCTTGCAATTACAAATCTTGATCTAATAACTCACAGCAGGGCCCATTCCTGCGCCCACCAAGAGTAACTGTGAGAGCTTACAGTCTTGTGGCAAAACCGTCCACCACCACCACCACCACCCCCAATTTTTCTGCCCTGTTCAACAGGTGCATGCAATTACAAATCTTGATCTATTAACTCACAGCAGGGCCCATTCCTGTGCCCACCAGTCTTGTGGCTACACCAACATCTAATAGGGCAAATTTCTGCAGAGTATATACGCCAGGCCCCTACTTTCAAACATCCAACTTACAAACGACTCCTACTTGCAAATGGAAAGAGAAAACAGGAAGTGAGAGGAAATCTACCCCTAGGAAGGGAAATTCTATCCTGTTAGATTTAATTTGGGAAAAAGGTATCTCCTCTCTACTGATACTTTATCACCAATCCTTGTTTCAATTAAAACCCCACTTTTTCCAAAAACATTTGTCATTGGGACGGAAAGTTAGGTGACATGTTCTGAACAGATGTGCAAAGACAGCAAATGTTACAGGGGTGATAACCCCTCCCTATGTTCTCCAAAAAGCTTAAAAATAGATTTTTTTGGGATGGAGCTACACTTCATAATGTACCTGTTCAGATTCTACTTAAGAACAAACCTAAAGCCGCAAGTGGTTTTAAATGGCTTCTTTTTTTCCTTTACAAATGTCATTTTGTGCAAGGACAGTTCTAAACACGGGAAACACATGCCACTTCACAGGCATACTTTAGACACCCCCCAGGTACCATATTTAAAGGAAAATTTCACTTTTTTTTTTTTTTCACTTTATGCATCATTAAAATGACTGCTCCCGAAAAAACGTTAGTTTTTAAAAGTTCTTTTTGCATTGATATATGTCCCCTGGGGCAGGACCCGGGTCCCCAAACCTGTTTTATGACATTAACATGCATATTGGCCGTTGTAATTAGCACTTTTGATTTCGAACGTTCGCGTCCATTATAACGTATAGGGTTCGAAAATTCGCGCGAACTTTCGGTCGGTTCGAAGGTTCTGGTGCGAACCGAACCCGGGGGTGTTCGGCTCATCCCTAGGTGCAGCCATCCATTCCTTTTAGAGCAGTTGCCCAGCAGCCAATCTGCTTTTACATTTTAATTTTGTAAGCTGTGTGGCATCAGTTGAGAGAGAACTTGTCTCAGATACTTTTCATTAAGGTAGGATTCCAGCCTAACAGTTAAGCCTGCCATACAAAGATCAAAATTCAGCCAGTTCAGCAGGGATCGGATAGATTTTGAGCCATGTATGGGCAGTCTGATTCTACCCAAGTAGATGCATCATTTGACTTGGGAACAGCCAGTCTAATGTTTTTCTTCATGTGATTACTGCTAGCAGCTCCCCATGCCCCCCCCCCCCCTCCACCGGCAGAATGCAATATCGCTGCAGAAGGCACTCTCCCATCAAAACTGACTGTGTTGAAGTGAGAATCGAGCAATTCGCTTTTTTCCCCACCTGTGATGGAAGGAATAAAAATCCAGTATTCTATGGTCTGTTAAAATTTATTAAAAATGTTCCCTACACTCCTGCTACTTATCCTGTCTGTGTAAAAAAGATAATGTGTTGGTTTAGCCTCTATATTAAATAACAGGAAGGGGTAGGGGTGGGTATCATCATCCTAGGCAATTAATGTAAAGAGATAGGTGCAGCTGTATGGACTACTCCCTAATGTGGCCATACGACACCTGTGGGAATAATGGACTATCTCGATACCCAGAAATTTAGACAGTAAGTATATAAAATTTCAATTTTTATTAAAGAAATAACGATAGGATACACAAATAGACATTTACATATATGTAGCCCAAACGTAGGGCTGCAAAAAACAATGTTACATAAATTAAGACAAAAAATTGTAGTTTACATAGTTCCGAGATCCCTTGTAAGGGGGAAAAAAGAGTAGATGCCGACAGTGTTTCTCAACTAGTTTCGCGAAAAATCGCTTCCTCAGGAGAGTTTAGGGCATCAGAAAATACAATCTTAAGGCTGTAAAACGTCGTTTTTAAATTGAAACCAATAGCAATGATAAAAGGTAGTGATAACAGTGGGAGTAGACTAAGGTAAACATCACTCACCGCTCGGGCCCCACGGGGGTCCAGAAGTAGGCACCTGGGGTCCCCACAGAGGGGGATATCCTGTCCAGGGCGGACACGGGAGGCTAAATGTATGGTATATTGCAATTAGTGCTGGGGGTAGGTAAACCAAGGAGGGTTGAATTGGTAGATATAGATATATTATGCTTTTCAAAATAGTGGTGCCATTGGTTGAAGGAAAAGGGGAGAAATGGGAGGGAACAGAAGGAGTGAGGGGATGGGGAAGGAAAAAAGGGGGGGGAAGAAAAAAGGGGTTGAAGAAAAGAGGAAAGGGAAGAGGGGAGGGAGGAAGGGGACCCAGAGTGTTGGAGGGATTGGGCATGGTGAGAGGGGAAAAAGAAAAGGGGGGAGGGAGGGGGAGAGGAAAGGGAGAGGGGAGAGAGGGGGAGGGGGAGGTTGATGGAAAAAGAGGAAAGAGGGGGGGAGAGGGGAAGGGGTTTGGGCAGGGTGCTGTGTTGAGAGGGGAAGATGGATGGCAGAACATTTATATTAAATAACAGCATGGTTGGTGTTTAGGAGAAAGAAAAGGATACCTACCCTATAGCAGTTGCAATTGGGCTTAGAGTGCACCCGGGATTCGAGACATACTAAATAGGGTTGAAAGTTCAGGTCACAGTCCTCCGGTTAGAGGGGGAGCCTTGCTGGGGTGGCAAAGTTAGAATTCAGGTCGGAGCCTTGTTAGAGTGGCGAGATTGGAATTTAGGTCCTGTGAACATTTGGGGAAGGTAGCAGTTACTAGCTGGGTAGCCATGTTAAGGTCACAGAATGGGGCAAATGGCATCATAAGGGAGTATGGAAGTGCTTACCTGGTTTAAAGTAGTCTGATTAAGTCCCGGGTGCTGGGCCTACCACAAGTAAAGGCGGCTAAACAGCCGCCTTATAAGCCTCCAACCCGGAAGACTATGCTCGGCGCAGCAGCGCCGAGCAGTGACGTCACCAGGTCCGCTGCTCCCAACTTGCGCGCGCATCGTAAACAGAGTGCGTGCGCACATTGACCCCTATCACAGCAAAGCATGAAGAGGGGAAACACCGCGAGATCTCCCTTGTAAGGGAGAGTTACTCGCCGTGTTGGAGAGGCGCGTGTCCGTCCTGGGGAGAGTTAACTCCTTGTGTCCCCGCTGGACACCCGAGGGGAGGGGCCGGGGCGGTGAATGAGGAGGTTTTAAACACAATTTATAATACAAGTGAATAACAATAGACATTTGAACAGTACTGATACAATACTAGAAGTATTACATTGGGGCATTATGGGTCCCGCAGTGCAGGGGGCACACAGACAAAGCGTGCCTTGCTGTCAAGGCGGGATCGACAAGTCCCAATTACAGATGTTATAGGCAAAACAGTTTGATGCATTGAGTACAAATTCTTTAGATCAAAATCTCACCATAGGTTTTCATTATTTGAAATCTGTAAAAGATATAAAAACTTGAGAAGTGAATGTAGAACATAAAAACAAACCAGGTGGCATATCAGGTCTGGAACGGTGCTATTACCTGGATCGCCTGCTGGTGTCACTGTTTCCTGTTGGCATCAAAGGGTGCAGTTCTGGTGGCCACCAGCAGGGGTCTCCCAGCCGATGGACATTGTCAGGAATGGTGTTATTACCCGGATCGCCTGGTGGTGTCTCCACTTCCTTCGACATAAAAGGGTGCAGTTCAGGTGGCCACCAGCGGGGGTCTCCCTGCAGATGGACATTCTAGGAATCAAGCTACACCTGTTGTGGAGTTGCTGGGTATATAAGCCTGTCCTTCACTGAGGTTCAGTGCTTCAGTATTCCTTTCTGTAGCCTTGTCTTGCCTGTTCTGAAACCTGATCCTGGACCTGCAGGGGTCTCCCAGCCGATGTACATTGTCAGGAATGGTGTTATTACCTGGATCGCTTTATCCTGACCCTTCTACCAGACCCTTATCTGACCCTTTATCTGACCCTTTATCTGACCCTTTATCTGTCCCTTTATCTGACCCTTTATCTGACCCTTTATCTGCTTCCTGCCCTGTCCTGTCCTGGAGGTTGTCCCCCTTACCTGGTTCCTGAGACCTGTCCCCTGGTTCCTGCCTTGATGTTCCCTTGCTTCCTGTTTCCCCCTTGGTCTCTCCTCCCTGCCTTGTGTATATATATGTATATATATCTGTTCCATTTTCTTGAGTGTATTGTTAGTTAGTTAGTTAGATTAGGGCTTGGGGGTTTGCTGTGTTATTTGTGTTCTTGCTTGTTACGGTTGCTGTGTTCACGTGTGTCTTTATTATTAATAAATATATATCTTTATCCCTACCCTTGGAGTCTGATTCCTTTAGTGCAGCCCATCGATCTGTTCACTAGTGTGGGATGCCTGTGTTCAGGCTTCTCTCCTGACAGAATACTGAAGCCATACAAACAGATCGGCTGCACTTGGGAATTGGGTCTGGACACTTGCTATTGCCAAGATGCATCTGGAAGATATATTGTATCTTTCACTCCTGGCAATGGAAGATAGAGATTTTTGTTATCAGACTTTGGGTGACTATACTAGGGAGCAACTACTGGAGTGCATCCGTATAGCCCATGTTTTTGTTGATCAGGGCCATTTTCTTTTTGAAGACGTGCAGCCTCTGATCCAGATTTGTACCGAGCTGGCCCTGCCCTGTATTCCTGAGGGCCATGATGATTTCACTCCCCCTTTTGATATAAATCAGGTTGAATCCCTAATATGGCTTTTTGAAGATGATCCCGACGACTTTTGTGAGCACTACTCTGGCTGTTCCCCACAGGTGATTTCTGAATGCATTATGTCTGCGCAGTCTTTTGTTAGACAGGGAAGCTTGAATCCACAATTTGTACAACCCATACTTTCAGCATGGTCTGGCATGATGCAATTAGCCCCAGCCAAACAAACCACTTCTGCCATCAGATACCAGCCTACCCGAATGTATGTTTCCCCATCACCCATACCAAACCCAGTTTCCACCCAGTATACACTGCTCACAGCCAAATACTCATATCCAGTTTCTGCTCCCTGTACCTATCCTGCATTTAACCCCCCTGCCTCTTCTCAGTTGCCTACAAATTCACAAAAACTTCCCCCAGCTACTGTTACCTCTTCTCTGCCATATTCCAATCCTCCTTTCCTGTCTGCTGCACCCCCCACCTACAAAGCTTCAGCGACCAAGTCAAAGAAAAAACGAAAGTTCTTCCCAACCAAGACGATCCTGCCAGTAATCCAATCTGCCTGCACACCCACTAATCTGTCCCAGCCTGAAGCGCCAGAGTTCCAGCTGGAGGTGCCAGCAATCCAGCCTGAAGAGCCAGTACTAGCCTTCCAGCCTGATGTCCCAGCCTTCCAGTCTGATATCCTGGTACCAGCCTTCCAGCCTGATGTCTCAGCTTTCCAGTCTGATGTCCTGGTGCCAGCCTTCCAGCCTGATGTCTCAGCTTTCCAGTCTGATGTCCTGGTGCCAGCCCTCCAGCCTGATGTCTCAGCTTTCCAGTCTGATGTCCTGGTGCCAGCCCTCCAGCCTGACGTCCTAGCCTTCCAGCCTGACGTCCCAGCCCTCCAGTCTGATGTTCCAGCCTGCCAGCCTGATGTCCCAGTCTTCCAGCCTGACGTGCCAGCCTTCCAGTCTGATGACCCGGTGCCAGTTCTCCAGTCTGATGTTCCGCTGCCAGTTCTCCAGTCTGATGACCCGCTGCCAGTTTTCCAGTCTGATGACCGCTGCCAGTTTTCCAGTCTGATGACCCGCTGCCAGTTTTCCAGTCTGATGACCCGCTGCCAGTTTTCCAGTCTGATGACCCGCTGCCAGTTCTCCAGTCTGATGACCCGCTGCCTGTTCTCCATTCTGATGACCCGCTGCCAGTTGCCCAGTCTGATGACCCGCTGCCCGTTGCCCAGTCTGATGTGCCCGTGCCAGCTGCCCAGTCTGATGACCCGCTGCCAGCTGCCCAGCTTGATGAGCCCGTGCCAGCTGCCCAGCCTGATGACCCGCTGCCAGTTCTCCAGTCTGATGACCCGCTGCCAGTGCTCCAGTCTGATGACCCGCTGCCTGTTCTCCAGTCTGATGTGCCCGTGCCAGCTGCCCAGTCTGATGTGCCTGTGCCCGTTGCCCAGTCTGATGTGCCGCTGCCAGTTGCCCAGTCTGATGACCCGCTGCCAGCTGCCCAGTCTGATGTGCCCGTGCCTGCTGCCCAGCTTGATGTGCCCGTGCCCGCTGCCCAGCTTGATGTGCCCGTGCCCGCTGCCCAGCTTGATGTGCCAGTGCCTGCTGCCCAGCTTGATGTGCCACTGCCTGCTGCCCAGCTTGATGAGGTGTTCCTGTCTGCTGCCCAGCCTGATGAGGTGTTCCTGCCTGCTGCCCAGCCTGATGTGCCCTGTCTGCTGCCCAGCCTGATGAGCCACTGTCTGCTGCCCAGCCTGATGAGCCACTGTCTGCTGCCCAGCCTGATGAGGTGTTCCTGTCTGCTGCCCAGCCTGATGAGGTGTTCCTGTCTGCTGCCCAGCCTGATGAGCCACTGTCTGCTGCCCAGCCTGATGAGCCACTGTCTGCTGCTGCCCAGCCTGATGAGGTGTTCCTGTCTGCTGCCCAGCCTGATGATGTGTTCCTGTCTGCTGCCCAGCCTGATGAGGTGTTGCTGTCTGCTGCCCAGCCTGATGAGGTGTTCCTGTCTGCTGCCCAGCCTGATGAGGTGTTCCTGTCTGCTGCCCAGCCTGATGAGGTGTTCCTGTCTGCTGCCCAGCCTGATGAGGTGTTCCTGTCTGCTGCCCAGCCTGATGAGGTGTTCCTGTCTGCTGCCCAGCCTGATGTGTTTCTGTCTGCTGCCCAGCCTGATGAGGTGTTCCTGTCTGCTGCCCAGCCTGATGAGGTGTTTCTGTCTGCTGCCCAGCCAGATGAGGTGTTCCTGTCTGCTGCCCAGCCTGATGAGGTGTTCCTGTCTGCTGCCCAGCCTGATGAGGTGTTCCTGTCTGCTGCCCAGCCTGATGAGGTGTTCCTGTCTGCTGCCCAGCCTGATGAGGTGTTCCTGTCTGCTGCCCAGCCTGAGGAGGTCCTGTCTGCTGCCCAGCCTGAGGTGTTCCAGTCTGCTGCCCAGCCTGAGGTGTTCCTGTCTGCTGCCCAGCCTGATGAGGTGTTCCTGTCTGCTGCCCAGCCTGATGAGGTGTTCCTGTCCGCTGCCCAGCCTGAGGTGTTCCAGTCTGCTGCCCAGCCTGAGGTGTTCCTGTCTGCTGCCCAGCCTGATGAGGTGTTCCTGTCAGCTGCCCAGCCTGAGGAGTTCCTGTCTGCTGCCCAGCCTGAGGAGTTCCTGTCCGCTGCCCAGCCTGATGAGCCGAAGCTCGCTGCCCAGCCTGAAGACCTGGTGCCCGCTGCCCAGCCTGATGACCTGGTGCCCGCTGCCCAGCCTGATGACCCGGAGCCTGCTGCCCTGTCTGTTTTTATTTCCAGATCTAAACTTCCAGACCCTGGTGGTGGGGTACATGTCCCATTGTCGGACTCGGGTGGCACGCCTCCTAGTAGGTTAAGAGACTCTGGCCAGAGAGCGCAAGGAGGTCTGCCGTCACAGAGAAGACTTTTTGGGACTCTTCCACTTTTTCACGCACTGCCAGATCTAAGGCTGAATGGAGTGTCCAGAGGCCACTCCTTAGGGGGGGGAACTGTCAGGAACGGTGCTATTACCTGGATCGCCTGCTGGTGTCACTGTTTCCTTTGGCATCAAAGGGTGCAGTTCTGGTGGCCACCAGCAGGGGTCTCCCAGCCGATGGACATTGTCAGGAATGGTGTTATTACCCGGATCGCCTGGTGGTGTCACCACTTCCTTCGACATCAAAGGGTGCAGTTCTGGTGGCCACCAGCGGGGGTCTCCCTGCAGATGGACATTCTAGGAATCAAGCTACACCTGTTGTGGATTTGCTGGGTATATAAGCCTGTCCTTCACTGAGGTTCAGTGCTTCAGTATTCCTTTCTGTAGCCTTGTCTTGCCTGTTCTGAAACCTGATCCTGGACCTGAAACCTGTAACCTGTAACCTGACCCTTTATCTGCTTCCTGCCCTGTCCTGTCCTGGAGGTTGTCCCCCTTACCTGGTTCCTGAGACCTGTCCCCTGGTTCCTGCCTTGATGTTCCCTTGCTTCCTGTTTCCCCCTTGGTCTCTCCTCCCTGCCTTGTGTATATATATGTATATATATATCTGTTCCATTTTCTTGAGTGTATTGTTAGTTAGTTAGTTAGTTAGATTAGGGCTTGGGGGTTTGCTTTGTTATTTGTGTTCTTGCTTGTTACGGTTGCTGTGTTCACGTGTGTCTTTATTATTAATAAATATATATATCTTTATCCCGACCCTTGGAGTCTGATTCCTTTAGTGCAGCCCATCGATCTGTTCACTAGTGTTGGATGCCTGTGTTCAGGCTTCTCTCCTGAGCTATTTTTACAAATAAGGAGATCCAAAAATGGTATTGATTTTTGATCAAATGAGAACGTAAAGGTAAGGTTAAATGAATTGATATTAAGATGTTCGATAAAGTCAGTGAGGATTTGAGGTGAGCTGGTCCAAATAATAAACAGGTCATCAATGTACCTATACCAGCATAGTACATGATTTAAGAAAGATTGCAATACCTCATCACCAAATATGGAACGTTCCCAACCTCCCAAATAAAGGTTAGCGTAGGAGGATGCACATGATGTACCCATGGCTACCCCTTGGGTTTGTAAATAATACTGGTCCATGAATGTAAAGAAATTTCTCGTTAGTATAAATTCAAGGAGCTGGAGAATAAAGTGGTTTAAGGGCCAGGTGTTGTGGTCTTGCTCCATGAGGAAGGCTCCAGCCATCCGGACGCCCTGCTCGTGGGGGATGCTCGAGTAAAGAGCCTCGACATCAACTGCCACGAGGAGGGCGTCCGGAGGGATCTGGACCCCCTCAATGTGATGGAGCAAGTCCGTAGTGTCTTTAATGTAAGATGGTAGACTTAGTACATGTGGCATAAGAAAGGTGTCTACCAGCTTGCTGGCATTGTCGGTTAGGGATCCCATGCTGGATACAATCGGGCGGCCCGGGGGATTTGTTAGGCTTTTGTGGGTTTTGGGCAAGGTATAGAATGTGGGATCTCTAGGTTTTTGTGTGTTAATATATTTAAAGGTGTCCTCATCGATTAGTCCTTGCCAATAGGCTCCCGTTACCAGGTGCCGGAATTCTGTAATGAAATCCTGCACTGTAAGATGGCTAATAGGGGCGTACCATGTGGGATTGGATAGAACCTTGAAACACATCCCTTGGTACTGGTGATGTGTCATAAGCACTAGGTTTCCACCTTTGTCAGATTTTTTAATGATGAGATCCTCTTTGTTGTGTAGAGCCCGAATGGCTTTTTTCTGCTTGATATTCAGAATGGAAGGTAATTCCGGCCAATGTTGTTTTTTGAGAGAATTAATGCATTCATGTACGAATGCCCATATAGCGGGGCAGGTCATTAAGTCAGGAAAAGCCCGAGAGGTAAGTTTGAGTTTAGTATTTTTATTGATTGGACAGGGTATTTGTGGAGTAGCTATTGGGCCAAGGGGTGGCGATGATGGGGGCCGTGAGGCCTCTCCCTCTCCTACTTCCAAGGTCTCAGTTGAACCCTCCTCATAGAGCAGCATCAAGTCTCTTAAGGCTCTAAATTCCCGCATGGAAAAGTTTTTAGTTTTTTCGGCAAGTTGTTTTTCAAGATTTAAGTTGTAGCGGGCTTTATCAAAGATGAAACGGTATGTAAGGTTGCGGGCGAACAGGTAAAGGTCTTTAATTGACTCGTATATGTCAATAGGTTGAGAGGGGCAAAAACCCAAGCCCAGTTGTAACACGGACTCCTCCTCCTTGGTGAGAGAATATGGGGTAAGATTGATAATGTTAAGATTTTCAAGGGTTGACTTCGATGTTGGGGACAAAGGGGTTACTACTATGTGTGGCTGGGTGCTGGAGTTTTTAGAATATATGAGTCCAGGCTTCCTCTCCGATTGGATTCCTGGAGTGCCGGCGGTAAAAAACCCCCATTTGGAAATAGTGTTTGTGTGTTGGTGTTAAGTATTTTAGGAATAATGTGATGCAAGGTGGACTGTGAATTAGTAGTTGGGGCATGTGCCCCAGAATTGGGTAGGCGTGTCGACTTTTGTGACTTAGTATGTTTTTTACCCTTTTTGGACTCTTTTGTGGGGTGATCCTCACCAGTGAGTGACCTCTTACGGGGGATACCCGGTGCGCGTGCTCGTGTGGACGATGATGCAACCTGTGAAGAAAGTAAAGAAATTGAGGAATCAGATTCGGTTAGGTCTGTAGCAGTAGTGGTGCCCTTTGGTACCCTGTTGCGTGCGGTTCTTCTAGTTGATTGTCTATTGCCCCATTTGTAGGCATAACCTTCAGAGAAGGCAAGTTTGTCCTGGACAAACTTACCCTGTTTTTTTATAATGATTTCTTTATTAAGTACTTCCAAACGTTCTTTTACCTCTTTCCATTTCTCTCTAAAGGAGGGGGAATCCATGATTTTGGGGAATTGGGTATTGAGGCGATCAATTTCGCCTTCAAGTATTTTCATATCAATGTAGTATTGGGAGGTTAGTTGGATCATAAGTTCCACACTACATTTGGTTAGTACATCTTCCCAAGATTTTTTGAAATCAGGAGACGGATCTTTGATGGTTGGAAATACTTGGATACGCAGCCCGAGTGGGCATACTTTTTCCTTGATATAATGTTCAAAATAGTGAGTGTGCCAATGAAGGTAGGGATTTCTTTTTTAGCAAATTAAACATCCTGTCCAAAAACATTTTAGTATCATCTTCAGTTTTTTGATTAGTTAGGCATCCTGTCTCAATGGTGGACATGAAGTCAGCCCAGGCTGGGCCGAGAACCTCCATATTCCCACAGGTGTCAGTACTTGGCGCCCAGAGCTGAGGGCCGAGAGATTGCTTGTCCCTAGATCACTTCAATAGGTAAATTTAGGCTAAAATGGGGGGCGAGAGATTAGAGAATTTGTAACACTTGGGTAGATCAAAAATAGATCAGGTATAAGTATTTAGAAAAGGTAAGGATTATCTTTTGAGAGGCATAGGAAGGGGGGAAGGAGGGGAGAAAATCGGGTCAGTTGTAGACCCTGGGTGTTTTATCCACCCTAGATATGAGAATGTGTTGGTTTAGCCTCTATATTAAATAACAGGAAGAGGTAGGGGTGGGTATCATCATCCTAGGCAATTAATGTAAAGAGATAGGTGCAGCTGTATGGACTACTCCCTAATGTGGCCATACGACACCTGTGGGAATAATGGACTATCTCGATACCCAGAAATTTAGACAGTAAGTATATAAAATTTCAATTTTTATTAGAGAAATAACGATAGGATACACAAATAGACATTTACATATATGTAGCCCAAACGTAGGGCTGCAAAAAACAATGTTACATAAATTAAGACAAAAAATTGTAGTTTACATAGTTCCGAGATCCCTTGTAAGGGGGAAAAAAGAGTAGATGCCGACAGTGTTTCTCAACTAGTTTCACTAGCTTCACTATATGTATATACCATACATTTAGCCTCCCGTGTCCGCCCTGGACGGGATATCCCCCTCTGTGGGGACCCCAGGTGCCTCCTTCTGGACCCCCGTGGGACCCGAGCGGTGAGTGATGTTTACCTTAGTCTACTCCCACTGTTATCACTACCTTTTATCATTGCTATTGGTTTCAATTTAAAAACGACGTTTTACAGCCTTAAGATTGTATTTTCTCTTGCCCCAGATGCCCTAAACTCTCCTGAGGAAGCGATTTTTCGCGAAACTAGTTGAGAAACACTGTCGGCATCTACTCTTTTTTCCCCCTTACAAGGGATCTCGGAACTATGTAAACTACAATTTTTTGTCTTAATTTATGTAACATTGTTTTTTGCAGCCCTACGTTTGGGCTACATATATGTAAATGTCTATTTGTGTATCCTATCGTTATTTCTTTAATAAAAATTGAAATTTTATATACTTACTGTCTAAATTTCTGGGTATCGAGATAGTCCATTATTCCCACAGGTGTCGTATGGCCACATTAGGGAGTAGTCCATACAGCTGCACCTATCTCTTTACATGTGTAAAAAAGATGTACTGTATACACTTACCTATGTTTAGTCTGCTCCAGTGTGGTCACATGATTCCATTGGTTAATGAGCGGAGGCTGTAGGGGAGAGGGAGCGTTTGACATCAGCTAGGACATGGGAGCTTATGACGTCATGGCTCCTGGAATTCCCTGGTGTTGTTGAGTGCTCCTTCCTCTCTCCTACAGCCTCCACTCTGACCATGGGGATCATGTGACCACACTGGAGCAGACTAAAATGAGTAACAAATACAATGAAAAGGTGTCTCTCTTGTAAGTGAATGAACAAATAACTGAATCAATTAAAAACAAAAATTATGTGAATGAATTAAAAGTCCAATGTGACGTATCCCAACACCAATGTTGCTTTCAGCATCAGATTCCTGAAATCTTCACCACTTGTGCCCAAAATGGGGATGTACACTCAGATGTTTGACTCTTTTTTACAGGTAGGTCAAAAAGCGTTATTACCATCAAAGGCTGGGATTCCCCTGATGTTATACTCCGATTTGGTCCTCCAGTAATAAATGGTGGTCAAATGTATAGTGACCCAACGGGAGACAGGATGAAAGTTTTTAGTATTTATTAAAAATGTGTAAAATAACAAAAAATCATATTGCACTCACGTGTAAAAGTACCTGAATACCGGCACTGGTATATACAGCATGTGAAGAGAAGATGGCTTTACCGGAACTGGCGTACGTTCCAAGCCTCGCTCTGGATTCCAGTCTGGAAATGTCACATGGGACCCGGATGTGATGGAACCCCTCTTCGACGTACATTTCTCCGAGATGGCGTATTCAGGAAGTCCTAAAAATAGGCAAGTATATAGAGTACATGTTCTTTACACAGACAGGATAGGTAACAGGAAGGTGAGGGAATGTGGTAAACATAATTATTATTAGACTGGAATTCTACTGTAATAGAAAGTATTTGGGACAAGTTATGTCTCAACAGGTGCCACACAGCTTAGAAAATTAAAATATAACAGCAGGATGGCTCATCTAAGCGACTAATTCAGTTGAGACAAACTGTCTCATAATACTAATCCCACATTTATCATTATCTCTTGCAAAAAAGAGACATAATAGTAGTATCATCTATTTTTCTTTCTTGCTTACATTTAAAATGTACTGAAAATAATTTGGGTTACCGTTCCTTGTTCCAGGTTAGTGTAAATACTGGAACTATTTACAGCAGGGAACCAATGAGGTCCACAAACATTTACATATTTCTCTATGTACATGTTTCCATTAAATACTGTATGTCTGATGCACTGCATAAAAATTGTTTTTTATTTACTTCCTAAAAACTGGTCAATAAATACAAGTTAACTTATCCCCTTTTCTACCAATGTATTGCTTTTAATGGCAGATTGTCGGCCCTTTATTTACCCAGAGCTGTTTATGAACGGCACTGGATAACTAGCTGTTGGGTGGCTAAACCACCCAGTAATCACTGTGTCAATCTGTCATGAGACATTGTACCCAATCATTCCAAGGGGCTGTGTACCATGTGATCACTGTGATTGGCCATCACAGTGCTCACATAGTATTGTTTACTGTGTTGATGTCTACCCTTCCTCTTACAACAGGGAAGAAGAGAGATCAAACACTGAATTGGTGGAGAATAGGGATGAGCCGAACACCCACGGGTTCGGTTCGCACCAGAACCTTCAAACGGACCGAAAGTTCGCGCGAATTTTCGAACCCTATTCATTATAATGGACGCGAACGTTCGAAATCAAAATTGCTAATTACAACGGCCAATATGCATGTTAATGTCATAAAACAGGTTTTGGGACCCGGGTCCTGCCCCAGGGGACATATATCAATGCAAAAAGAACTTTTAAAAACTAACGCTTTTTCGGGAGCAGTCATTTTAACCACTTCAGCCCGGACCATTTGGCAGCCAAAGGACCAGAGGTCTTTTTTCAATTTCGCACTGCACTACTTTAACTGGTAATTGCGCGGTCATGCAATTTTGTAACCAAACGAAATTTGCGTCCTTTTCTTCCCACAAATAGAGCTTTCTTTTGATGGTATTTGATTGCCTCTGTGATTTTTATTTTTTGCGATACGGAAAAAACGGAAAAAGAGCGAAAATTTTGAAAAAAAAAAGAGATTTTCTACTTTTTTGTTATAAAAAAAATCTAATAAACTCAATTTTAGTCAAACATTTGGGCCAAAATGTATTCAGCCACATGTCTTTAGTAAAAAAAATGCCAATAAGCGTATATTTATTGGTTTGCGCAAAAGTTATAGCGTCTACAAACTAGAGTACATTTTCTGGAATTTACACCGCTTTTAATTTATGACTGCCTATTTCATTTCTTGAGGTGCTAAAATGGCAGAGAAGTACAAAACCCCCCCAAATGACCCCATTTTGGAAAGTAGACACCCCAAGCTATTTGCTGAGAGGCATGTTGAGCCCATTGAATATTTTTTTTTTTTAGTCCCAAGTGATTGAATAAAGACAAAAATAAAAAAGATTTTTTTTTTTTTCAAAAAGTTGTCACTAAATGATATATTGCTCACACATGCCATAGTTATATGTGGAATTGCACCCCAAAATACATTTTGCTGCTTCTCCTGAGTATGGGGATACCACATGTGTGGGACTTTTTGGGAGCCTAGCCGCGTACGGGGCCCCGAAACCCAAGCACCGCCTTCAGGATTTCTGCAAATCTTTGATTTCACTCCTCACTACCTATCACCGTTTCGAAGGCCATAAAATGCCAAAATAGCACAAAACCCCCCCAAATGACCCCATTTTGGAAAGTAGACACCCCAAGCTATTTGTTGAGAGGCATGGTGAGTATTTTACAGCTCTCATTTGTTTTTGAAAATGAAGAAAGTAAAGAAAAAAAAAAATTTTTTTTTTTTTCAATTTTCAAAACTTTGTGACAAAAAGCGAGATCTGCAAAATACTCACAATACCTCTCAGCAAATAGCTTGGGTGTCTACTTTCCAAAATGGGGTCATTTTGGGGGGTTTTATGCCATCTGGGCATTCCATGGCCTCCGAAACTGTGATTGGCAGTGAGAAGTGAAATAAAAAATTACACCCTTAGAAAGCCTGAAGGCGGTGATTGGTTTTTGGGGTTCCGTACGCAGCTAGGCTCCCAAAAAAGTCCCACACATGTGGTATCCCCGTACTCAGGGAGAAGCAACAGAATGTATTTTGGGGTGTATTTCCACATATGCCCATGACATGTTTGAGCAATATATCATTTAGTGACAACTTTTTGTAAAAAAAATATATATATTTTTTTTTTTTCATTATTCAATCTCTTGGGACAAAAAAAAAAAATATTTAATGGGCTCAACATTGCTCTCAGCAAATAGCTTGGGGTGTCTACTTTCCAAAATGGGGTCATTTGGGGGGGGTTTGAACTGTCCTGGCATTTTATGCACAACATTTAGAAGCCTATGTCACACGTCACCCACTCTTCTAACCACTTGTAGACAAAGCCCTTTCTGACACTTTTTGTTTACATGAAAACATATTTTTTTTTTGCAAGAAAATTACGTTGAACCCCCAAACACTATATATATTGTTAAAGCAAAGGCCCTACAGATTAAAATGGTGGGTGTTTGCATTTTTTTTTTCCACACAGTATTTGCGCAGCGATTTTTCAAACGCATTTTTTTGTGGAAAAAAAAAAATACACTTTTTTTATTTTAATGCACTAAAACACACTATATTGCTCAAATTTTTGATGAAATAAAAAATATGATCTTAGGCCGAGTACATGGATACCAAACACGACATGCTTTAAAATTGCGCACAAACACGCAGTGGCGACAAACTACATACATTTTTAAAAGCCTTTAAAAGCCTTTACATGATACCACATTAGATTCACGGAGGAGGTCTACTGCTAAAATTACTGCCCTCGATCTGACCTTCGCGGTGATACCTCACATGCATGGTGCAATTGCTGTTTACATATGACGCCAGACCAACGCTTGTGTACGCCTTTGCGCAAGAGAAGGGGGGGCAGGGGTGCTTTTTTTTTTTTTTTTTGTTTTTTTTTTTATTTATTTAGCTTTTTTATTTTATTTTTAAACTGTTCCTTCCATTTTTTTTTCTTTGTTATGATTTTTATTGTTATCTCAGGGAATGTAAATATCCCCTATGATAGCAATAGGCAGTGACAGGTACTCTTTTTTTGAAAAAATTGGGGTCTATTAGACCCTAGATCTTTCCTCTGCCCTCAAAGCATCTGACCACACCAAGATTGGTGTGATAAAATGCTTTCCCAATTTCCCAATGGCGCGGTTTATATCCGGGGAGGGGGGACATTCCCTCCCACTGCTTGTAAAAGCAGTCTAGAGGCTAATTACCCGCTAGAATTGCTTTTACATGAAAGCCGATCACTGGCTGAAAAGAATGATACCAAGATGATACCTAAACCTGCAGGCATCATTCTGGTATAACCATTCAAAGTCCAGCAACATACTGGACATATATTGTAATCTTTTTTTTTTTCATGCAGCCTCTTGGCTGAACGAAAAAAAGAGATTGATTGGTGGGTATGCCCACCATTAGAATACCTCCCTTCATCCACCCACTTCTAATGATGGGCATACATGCACCATTTATATATGCCGATGCATGGGGGCATCCTCCCGCAAAAGTTATGCCGTGTACACACGGTCGGAATTTCGACCGTATGTACGTGGCATTAGGAGCCAATCGCTCCCCCCCCCTGCTGCCCCCATGCTTCGGCATATATGCTCTTTTTTTTAACTGTGGTGGTGAAATCACCTCCTACAGCGTTGGAGTCGCGGCTTTATGTATCGTGGGAGCAAACGCTGTTGCTGTCAAGATAAATAAATCCGCGTTGCAACTGAATGGCGCACCTGAAAACAAAAAAATGCTCAACACTAAAACACACAGTAAACAAAATTACATACCTGAAAAGCAAGCATGATAAAACATAATAAAACATAATAAAACATAATAAAACATTGCAGAATAGAATGGAGTAAAAAAAGAGCAACAATAGAGAGAGAATAGAGTGAGAGAGAGAACAATAAAACGACAACTATTTTATTTTTTTTTTTATTTTTTTGAGATTCACAGGTAAAAAAGCTCCTGACTGAAGCGACTGAATCAAAACGCTACCACAAAAAAAATGTTAGCGATCGCAGGGATCAGGCCTGACTCTGCGAACGCTGCAGTTATGTGTGCTTAGTGTTTTGTAAGTGACAGTGATCGATCGATACTGCACTTGGGTGGGCTGGGCTGGGCGGAGGGGGAAAACGCAGGTGCTAGCAGGTATCTGGGCTGATCCCGCTAACAATGCGTTTTTTTTTGGAACCCTAAACTGCTGGGACGCTAGTATAGATCTGATCAGATCAGATATTGATCTGTTCAGATACTGTGCCACTAAGGGAGGTGTATGCTTTGTGCGTGGGTGTTTGCGGTACTGGCACTAACCTGGGGCGACGCAGACCTTATTTGACCCTAAAACCTAATTGATATCACCCGCCGGGCGATCAGGGGTTAAACCGTTATTGGGTAATAAATGGCGGGTGCCCTGACAGTATAAAAAACAAGCTAACTAACCAGCGTCACCCGTAACAGTAATACAAAAAAAAACTGGTTACCTAGCGACACTAATGCAGCGATCAGAAAAACGATCGCTTAGTGACACTGGCAAAGGGGGTGAAAGGGTTAACTAGGGGCAATCAGGGGGTTAAACCTTTATTAGGTAATATATGGGGGTACCTGACGCTATATAAAAACCTGACGGGGAACCTAAATAACGAAATAACTAACTGGCTAACCAGCGTCACCAGTGACAGTTATACAGTGATCACTGGTGAAAGGGTTAACTCTAGGGGCAATCAGGGGGTTAAAACCTTTATTTAGGTTGTAATATGGGGGTACCTGACCTATAAACCTATTTATGAACCTATATAAACATGGCGGTTACCTAAAAAAAAAAAATGGTTACCTAGCGACACTAATGCAGCGATCAGAAAAACGATCGCTTAGTGACACTGGCAAAAGGGGGTGAAAGGGTTAACTAGGGGCAATCAGGGGGTTAAAACCTTTATTAGGTAATATATGGGGGTACCTGACGCTATATAAAAACCTGACGGGGAACCTAAATAACGAAATAACTAACTGGCTAACCAGCGTCACCAGTGACAGTTATACTGTGATCACTGGTGAAAGGGTTAACTCTAGGGGCAATCAGGGGGTTAAAACCTTTATTTAGGTTGTAATATGGGGGTACCTGACCTATAAACCTATTTATGAACCTATATAAACATGGCGGTTACCTAAAAAAAAAAAAATGGTTACCTAGCGACAGCAGTGACACTAATACAGCGATCAGAAAAACGATCGCTTAGTGACACTGGCAAAAGGGGGTGAAAGGGTTACCTGGGGGGCAATCAAGGGGTTAAACCTTTATTAGGGGGGGGTGGGGGGCTACCTTGGACCTAAAACTAACTGCCCTGACAGTTATTACAGTCACACTGACACTAAATGCAGTGA
Organism: Lithobates sylvaticus; assembly: GCA_028564925.1. Lineage (NCBI taxonomy): Eukaryota > Metazoa > Chordata > Amphibia > Anura > Ranidae > Lithobates > Lithobates sylvaticus. Next base: position 790,611,893 of record CM053026.1, read on the forward strand.
TCAGTAAAAAAATGATCACTGCAATTAGTGACACTGTGACTGGGGGGGGAGGGGGTGATCTGGGGGGTGATCAGGGGGTGACAGGGGGGTGTTTTGTGTGCCTATGTGTACTGGTGTCAGTGTACTGTTTGTGCACTAACCTTTAGATGTTCACAGCTCGGCGTTCCGGTCACATAGACCGGCGCACCGAGCGTGACATCACTTCCTCTGCCTGTGTTTTGATTGACACAGACAGAGGAAGCATCTGATTCGCCAGGAGCGATCGCGAGGGGGTGGCCAGAAACCACTGGCCGTCCCCTCATCCCGGATCGCTCCTGAAGCGATCCCGACCGTCCCCCGCCGGCCGGGGGGGGTCCGATCGGACCCCCCACCCGCCGGAAGAATGGCACGTACAGGTACGTGGTTCTGCCTGTACGTGCCATTCTGCCGACGTATATATACAGGGGGCGGTCGGCAAGTGGTTAATGATGCATAAAGTGAAAAAAAAAAGTGAAATTTTCATTTAAATATGGTACCTGGGGGGTGTCTAAAGTATGCCTGTGAAGTGGCATGTGTTTCCCGTGTTTAGAACTGTCCCTGCACAAAATGACATTTGTAAAGGAAAAAAGAAGCCATTTAAAACCACTTGCGGCTTTAATGTCATGTCTTGTCCTGGCCGCCATATGGCTGAAAATCTTTAAGAAAAATGGCATGGCTACCCCATCACCCCCCCCCACCCCAGCCCCTTTGGGTCTTGTATGGATATTAAGGGGGACAACCCTATATACTCTGAACAGCAGTATATAGGTGGTGCAAACAAGACACGGACTGTAGGTTTGTTCTTAAGTAGAATCTGAACAGGTACATTATGAAGTGTAGCTCCATCCCAAAAAAATCTATTTTTAAGCTTTTTGGAGAACATAGGGAGGGGTTATCACCCCTGTAACATTTGCTGTCTTTGCACATCTGTTCAGAACATTTCACCTCACTTTCCGTCCCAATGACAAATGTTTTAGGAAAAGTGGGGTTTTAATTGAAACAATGATTGGTGATAAAGCATCAGTAGAGAGGAGATACCTTTTTCCCAAATTAAATCTAACAGGATAGAATTTCCCTTCCTAGGGGGTAGATTTCCTCTCACTTCCTGTTTTCTCTTTCCGTTTGCAAGTAGGAGTCGTTTGTAAGTTGGATGTTTGAAAGTAGGGGCCTGCCCTATATACTCTGCAGAAATTTGCCCTATTAGATGTTGGTGTAGCCACAACACTGTAAGCCCTCACAGTTACTCTTGGTGGGCACAGGAATGGGCCCTGCTGTGAGTTAATAGATCAAGATTTGTATTTGCATGCACCTGTTGAACCGGGCAGAAAAATTGGGCCTTTGGTGGTGGTGGACAGTGTTGCCACAAGACTGTAAGCCCTCACAGTTACTCTTGGTGGGTGCAGGAATGGGCCCTGCTGTGAGTTATTAGATCAAGATTTGTAATTGCATGCACCTGTTGAACAGGGCAGAAAAATTGGGCCTTTGGTGGTGGTGGTGGTGGTGGACGGTGTTGCCACAAGACTGTAGGCCCTCATAGTTACTCTTGGTGGGCGCAGGAATGGGCCCTGCTGTGAACTATTAGATCAAGATTTGTAATTACACGCCCCTGTTAAACAGGGCTGAAAAATTGTGCCTTAGGCATTGGTGCTGGTGCCACAACACTGCAACCCCTCACAGATACTGTACTCTTAGCACAGCAATGAGACCTGTTGCAAAGCATTGCCTAAAAATTGTAATTACACGCCCCAACAGGGGCTGAAAAATTGTGCCTTAGGCACTGGTGCTGGTGCCACAACACTGCAACCCCTCACAGATACTGTACTTGGAGCACAGCAGTCACACCTTTTGCGAAGCATTTTTTTAAAAAAATTGTAATTACATGCCCCTGTTATACAGGGGCTGAAAAATTGTGCCTTAGGCACTGGTGTGGTGGCATGGATCATTGAGGAGGAGGATGAGGATAGTCAGTGAACATAACAGGACAGTCACTCAGCATCAGCATAGGCAGTCTTGAAGGGATGTGACATTATAAATTATTCAGTTATATCCGCTTCAGGTGCCTGGTAGCTGGTGGTGATCCAAGACTGATTCATTTTTATGAAGGTCAGTCGATCAACCGAGTCGGTGGACAGGCGCACCCTATGATCGGTGACAAATCCTCCAGCAGCACTGAATGTGCGTTCGGAAAGAATGCTGGATGCAGGACAGGCCAGTAGCTCAATTGCATACTGTGCAAGCTCTGGCCAGTGATCCATCCTCAGGACCCAGTAAGCCATTTTTCGGTGGAAAGTCCAAGTCCACTGGTTTGTTGGGACTCCTCCTCCGTCACTGATGCATGCACTGTCACTGCTCACCATCCTTGTGGCCTCCTCAAATGGTGAGAGGACAGTGCATGCATCCCTGTTCATGCTCCACTGGCGTGGGGAAAAAAAAGGGGGGGGAGAAGAAGAAGGGGAAAGAAAGAGGTGAGGGGGAGTGAAGAGGTGTGGAAGTGAAGGGAGGGAAGGGCAAGGGGAAAGGGTGGGAACTAAAGGGAGGGTAAGAAGGGATCAAAGGGGGGGGGGGGGGGAAAGGGGGGGAGGGGAAAGGAAGGCGAGAACAGGGGAGAAAAAAGAGGGGGGGGAAGGGAGAAGGGAGGGGGGGAGGGAAGGAAAAGGGAAAAAAAGGAGGAGGGGGAAAGGGGGAAGAGAGGAAGGAACCAATACATGGCGCGCACATGTATAGGTAGACATAGGGATGCTGCAGCATCCACATGGATGGAGCAAGAGAAGATAGGATAGGGCAGTGGGGGGACGAGGAAAAGTGTGGTATGAAAGTGGGGAGTGAGGGGGAGAGGGGGGGGGAGAAAGGGGGAAGAAGGAAAGAAAGAGAGGGGAAAGGACGGAAAAGGGTAAAAAGAAAGGGAGAAGAGGAAGGTAGGGGGGAGGAAAGGGGAAGGGGAAGATATGAGGGGAGAGGGGGAATGATGGGGGAAAGGGATAAAGGAAAAGGGGGGGAGGGAAGGGGAAGGAAGGTGAAAGGGTGAGTGTGGAGTGGGAAATAGAGGGGTGTTTTTGTGATGTCGGTCAGAACGCTGATACTCAAAAAGGTGCTGTGCTGGTAGTGCTGGGAATCACTGGATAAAGGGATCCTAGAGTGGGGGTGTGTGTGAATGGGAATGTGCAGGGATATCGTAGAGTGTGAAGTATGGAGGCTGAGGGGTGAAACCGTGAGGAAGTGTAGGCGTGTGTGGGTATAGAGCAGGAAAGGAGGGGGGGGGGAAAGGGGCATGGGCAGGGAAGGGGGTGTACCAGTATGTCAGATATCAACGGACAATATAATATAATATAAAGTTACCTAATAGAGTAGGTGTATCTTGCTCAGGTTGCGAGGTAGATGTAAACACCCATATGTTGCAAACCAGAGTATGCTGTATTGGTTGCAAGTTCCAGAGATGGAATACCCAATCTGGGAATAGAGACAAAGTCATCTACACTATCTAGATTTGGTCCCAGAGGGGAAAAAGTATGGAACAGAAAGAGGTTCTACTCACTGTGTTTGTATGGCGTGGTGCTTGGATCATCACATGGAGATGGATTTGTTTGACCTCCCCATGTGGTATTTATGGGTAATACCCAACTAGAATCAGGTGTGCATGTTGACAATTCCCACTACCTCCAGGTGCAAGGCGTGGCCATGGGCACATGTTGCGCCCCGGCCTACGCCAACTTGGACCTGGGGGAGTGGGAAAAGTCACTCCTAGACGACGAGGACCTCCGTGTGTACACTAGCCACATTAAAATGTGGCTACGGTACATAGATGATGTCCTCGTCGTCTGGGAGGGATCGGCGGAACTCCTACAAGAGTTCCACGATCGTATTAATACCAATACTTGGAACCTTAAGTTCACTTTGACATCTAACAAGGAGAGTATCACTTTTCTCGATGTCGAACTGAAGCGGAACCCTGAGAACAAAATCTCCACCACATTATACCGCAAAAGCACTGCGGGTAATACAATACTCCATGCCCATAGTGCACACCCCCAGTTTCTCAAAGATTCCATCCCATACGGGCAATATTTGAGAATACGGAGAAATTGCTCGGATGAGTCCCTATTCAAAATGGAAGCCAAAAACCTCCAAAACCGTCTACTCGATCGGGGATATAGTCGCTCATGTCTCCGAAAAGCCTATAATCGAGTAATAGCACGCTCACGCTTGGACCTGCTGTCCAAGAAAAAGGCACCCGACGATCAAAAAGAGAATGTATCGCGAATCGTTCTGCGGTTTACTCGACAGCATAGAAAGATCCGCGATATAATTCAAAAACACTGGAATATACTTAGACGATCCTAAAATAAATCAATTTATCTCCAGTCACCCCTCAATTACATATAGAAGAGCTACATCATTAAGAGACCACCTTGTTCAAAGTGAATTCAGGGACGAGCACAGACGCCATAAACACTGCCCGGCCCGGGGGTCTTTCCCCTGTGGCCATTGCAGTTGTTGCCAATATATCCAACGCCAAAGGAACAACCTTCTCCTTCCAAATGGGCTACCTCATAAGTTAGCCCACTTTGTCAATTGCCAGACAAAGGGCGTTGTATATATAATGTCCTGCGAATGCGGGGCATTCTATATTGGCAAAACCAAGCAGGAGTTTCACCGTCGGATGTCCAAGCACGTCTACTCCATGCAAATCGGAAACCATTACTTACCCCTGGGCCGTCATGTTGTTCTGACACATGATTATAAAATGCCCAAGATCACATTCATGGCCTTGGATAGAATTCATATCCCCGACAGAGGAGGAGATTGGAACAAAATTTTGTTACAATGTGAACAAAAATGGATCTATAGATTACGTGCCACCTTCCCTCCCGGACTCAATGAGTCCATTTCCTTTGCCCCTTTTCTCAAGGGCTTCACGTCCGGGAAAACGCAGTAATATGACACTCTTGGTTTTCCGGGCTTCTGCATCTGAGTAGACGTGCTTGGACGTCCTGACCCCCTCTCCCCCCCCCTCTCTTCCCCCCCCCCCCATTTCCCCCAAAATGGTGAACTCCTGCTTCCATACTCTGGCCAATATCTGTGCTCTATCCCATCTGTGTCCAGGACTTCTCGCCTTACACAATTCTGTGCGATTTCAGTGCTCTCTCTTCATACACAATCCATAGAGGTTATATTGTGTCACCGTTTTTATGTCCTTTCATGTAATAATTCAGTTTGCTAGATATGGCTCGGGGGCTGATCCATTCGTGCCACCCGACACCTATGCTCATAGGTGGGCTGTTGTCCCCCTGTGTACATTTTTCGTTTCTTTTTTCATAAATTTATTAAACCCTTTTTTGCTCCCTTTGTATATGCACACAGCTACATGGCCATATACATACTGTGTACTACCAAGACACAGGGCCGTAGCGTGTTCATATGACAATCTTTGAGCTAAATATGAACAACACTAACAATGTATCACTGGAAACAACTCACAATGTAATCACATATTAACTGTGGATAATGCCATCTGAAAAGATTCCATGCCCTTCGTTCTCTTAAACATGTCCAATACATTTTTGTGTGTACGCTAATATGCTATGACCCAGATAATCAATGGGAATATGATACTAATAGAGATGATCATGGAGACATGCTCTCCCATCTGCCATACCATACAGGCAGTAAATATATGTTAAAACTCTGCATTCTCCCTTTATTTCAGGGTTCCCCCTGTGGTTTGAAGTGCGCCTCGGATCCCCCAGGTGGCGCCTTTGGTCCCTGCCCCCTCCGGTGGATACGTGCGGCGGTGGGGCGTTCCTCACACGTGACCTCACAGCAAGGGTAAGGAGGAGCGCCCACCAACCCAGCTCCTCCAATCATGTTCCCTCCAGGCGGCCTGGGCGGGCCCGGGCTCCCTGACGGGGAACCACTCCCCTTGCTGGCGGCGTCCTGGAACGCAATCGGACCTCTCCCGATCACTGCTCATGCGCGTGGCCACGTGCGTGCGCGTGATGCGGGACGTCACGCCGGTGCGACGATTGCGTAGCAGACGCGACCCCGGAAGGACCTCTCGGACGCCGGGGAGGCCACTCCAGATGGCCCATGATGCCGTCATGGCTCCCACGGACGGGCGGGCCAGGCGGACATAGGAACGGTCAATGGAGGGTGATTTTCCCATATGTCCCTTGCCCTTCCCCTTTCCTCCTCCCTCCCTTTCCCCACCCATCTTTTCCCGTCCCCTCCGCCCCCTCCTCCTCCCCCCTTCCCCTCCCTGGGGATGCCCTGATTGGACACCCTATGGTGTCCTAACATGCACACCTGATTCTAGTTGGGTATTACCCATAAATACCACATGGGGAGGTCAAACAAATCCATCTCCATGTGATGATCCAAGCACCACGCCATACAAACACAGTGAGTAGAACCTCTTTCTGTTCCATACTTTTTCCCCTCTGGGACCAATTCTAGATAGTGTAGATGACTTTGTCTCTATTCCCAGATTGGGTATTCCATCTCTGGAACTTGCAACCAATACAGCATACTCTGGTTTGCAACATATGGGTGTTTACATCTACCTCGCAACCTGAGCAAGATACACCTACTCTATTAGGTAACTTTATATTATATTATATTGTCCGTTGATATCTGACATACTGGTACACCCCCTTCCCTGCCCATGCCCCTTTCCCCCCCCCCTCCTTTCCTGCTCTATACCCACACACGCCTACACTTCCTCACGGTTTCACCCCTCAGCCTCCATACTTCACACTCTACGATATCCCTGCACATTCCCATTCACACACACCCCCACTCTAGGATCCCTTTATCCAGTGATTCCCAGCACTACCAGCACAGCACCTTTTTGAGTATCAGCGTTCTGACCGACATCACAACAACACCCCTCTATTTCCCACTCCACACTCACCCTTTCACCTTCCTTCCCCTTCCCTCCCCCCCTTTTCCTTTATCCCTTTCCCCCATCATTCCCCCTCTCCCCTCATATCTTCCCCTTCCCCTTTCCTCCCCCCTACCTTCCTCTTCTCCCTTTCTTTCTACCCTTTTCCGTCCTTTCCCCTCTCTTTCTCTCCTTCTTCCCCCTTTCTCCGCCCCCCCTCTCCCCCTCACTCCCCACTTTCATACCACACTTTTCCTCGTCCCCCCACTGCCCTATCCTATCTTCTCTTGCTCCATCCATGTGGATGCTGCAGCATCCCTATGTCTACCTATACATGTGCGCGCCATGTATTGGTTCCTTCCTCTCTTCCCCCTTTCCCCCTCCTCCTTTTTTTTTTCCCTTTTCCTTCCCTCCCCCCCTCCCTTCTCCCTTCTCCCTTCCCCCCCCTCTTTTTTCCCCCCCTTTTTTCTCCCCTGTTCTCGCCTTCCTTTCCCCCCCCCCCCCCTTTCCCCCCCCCCCCTTTGATCCCTTCTTACCCTCCCTTTAGTTCCCACCCTTTCCCCTTGCCCTTCCCTCCCTTCACTTCCACACCTCTTCACTCCCCCTCACCTCTTTCTTTCCCCTTCTTCTTCTCCCCCTTTCCCATCTATAACCACGAGTCTAGATACAGTAATATACAAACTGGCATTATTTAAAAAGTATATCAACGGTACAACCACTTTTTTACCTTTTTTACCTCTTTACCTTAGAAATTCCATTTCTTAGAAATTCCATTTCTTTCCATCACTGTTTTAAGTGCACTAGACATTGTCTAGTCGATATGGCAATCCTCTATGCTATATATCTAAGTATATGATCTTGGATCCCATGACAGGTGTGCAGAACAGGGGACCTCAAGGAAACCACCTCTATTTCTCCTTCCCCTTTCCCCCCCCCCCCCCCCTCCCACCTTCCGTCTCCCTCCCTCTACCCGTCTGGCCCACACACGGACCCGTGGGTAGCCGACTCATTGGATGTGACCTCTCGTAGGCCCCGTTGTTTTGGTCGCCGTACCTGCCGCACGCCCGCTGGGGGGTGTCATAACGGGACGCCGCCTGGGACCTGGAGCGTACCGACCCAGAGAGAACCCCATCACACATAAAGGAGGAATTCATAAGAGAAAAAAATTTACACACCAGGTAAACATTCCACAGCATAATATGATATTATACTATGTGAAATGAAAGGCTAATTGGAGATCAATATATGCAAATGAAATACTGTTACAATGCATTGTTCTTACCCTTTCCTTTCTTAAACAGACGAAATTACCTTTGAGGAAGACCCCCACTAAAACGGGTCGAAACGCGTCAGGTTTACTTTTACCCCCAACATTTGGTTATGTAAAACTACATTGATGTAAAAGCTTTTTGTCTGTTAGTGTAAATCTGTTTTAAAATTTCTGTATTGTTTTATCCATTTGGGACCCATGTCTCCTATTTTTATCTTTACCCATATGTCACATGCGACATCTTTAATCCAATAAAGATTCATATTTTGAATACAACAATACTTCTCAGAGAACTTATTTTCCAAACGCTGCCTAAAAACCCCACCAATTCCCTTTTGGGGGGACCTTTTCCTTTTTTGTGGTTTCTAACTTCAACTTGTTAACTCAAGCTTTGGCAAAAAAAAAAAAACTGTAAGCTGATTTCTATGCAGAGCTGCACTCTCCAGTTTTAATAGATGCATCCCCATGTGAGGGTGTGTCTATTTTTACACTTTTTTTGTTTTTTACTGCTATTGGAAAAACATTGCATAAAAATTAAATTTTGCAGTTTTTTTTTTTCTTCCCCCAATAGCATTTTCTGCGTTTTCAACGCTTTAGACACTATCCATGTATTCTGATATTGGAAAAACATTGCAAAAAAATTTAAAATTTTGCAGTGTTTTTTTTTTTTCCCAATAGCATTTTCTGCGTGTTCATAAATGCTTTAGACACTGTACGTGTATTCTGCTATATACAAAAACACCCATTTAGGGCGAGATCATAAATTTTAAAAATATGAGGAGATCATCAAAAAGGGGACGTGGCCCGGGTCGTGGTGCTGCTGGTGGCGCTCCTGTTGCAGGGAGAGGACGTGGTCGATCTGTGCCAGCTACACGCACTAGTGAAACACCTTCCTCAGGTGCGAGTAGGCGACAGAGCCTGCAGCAGTATTTTGGCGCGCCTAATGAGGCTGTACGAATGTTGAGGCCAGGACAAGTACAGGCGATAGTAGATTGGGTTGCTGCTGACAGTGCCTCCGGTTCCTTCACATTGTTTCCCACCCAGTCTCCTGATGAAAGTTCAGAGTTGGCACCTGCAGCCGATGTCCATCAGTCTTTCACCTCACCCCCTTGCAAATCAGCCAATCAGTCTGAGCCCCAAATCATGCAGCAGTCTCTTCTGCTTTTTGATGACTCTGTTAGCAGGGTTTCCCAGGGCCATCCACCTAGCCCTGCCCCAGAAGTGGAAGAGATTGTGTGCACCGATGCCCAACCACTTATGTTTCATGATGAGTACATGGGAGGACCATCGCAGCACATCTCGGATGATGACGAAACACAGGTGCCAACTGCTGCTGCTTTCGCCATTGTGCAGACCGACAAGGAGGGCAGGGGTGAATTTTGGGTGGAATATGATGTGGAGGACGATGAGGTCCTTGACCCCACATGGAATCAACGTCATGCAGGTGACCAGTGTAGTTCAGAGGAAGAGGTGGTGGTCGCACAGAGCCACCAGCACAGCAGAAGAGGGAGCAGGGTGCAAAAGCAGAGCGTCCATCCCCTAGACAGTACGTCTGCTACTGCCCAACGCAGCAAGGGACCGAGCACACCAAAGCCAGGTGCAAGGAGTTCCCTAGCGTGGCAGTTCTTCAGACAATGTCCTGATGACAAGACACGAGTGGTTTGCACGCTGTGCAATCAGAGCTTGAAGCGAGGCATAAACGTTCTCAACCTGAGCACAACCTGCATGACCAGGCATCTAAGTGCAAAGCACGAGATGCAGTGGAGTAGACACCTCAAAAACCAAGAAAGGTCTCTGGCTCCTCCTGCTTCCTCTTCTGCTGCAGTCTCGGCCTCTTCATCCACCTCTGTAGTGACAGTGACACCTGCCAACCCGCAAACAGAGGATCTGCCAGCAACACTACCACCTGGGTCACCAACCATCTCCACAATGTCCCATGGAAGCATTCAGCTCTCTATTTCCCAAACACTGGAGCAGAAGAGGAAGTACCCCCCTAGCCACCCGCGATCCCTGGCCCTGAATGCCAGCATTTCAAAATTCCTCGCCTTTGAAATGCTGTCATTCCGTCTGGTGGAGACGCAGAGTTTTAAAAGGCTGATGTCATTGGCTGTCCCACAGTACGTCGTGCCCAGTCGCCACTACTTTTCCAGACGAGCTATCCCTTCCCTGCACAACCAAGTGGGGGACAAAATCAGGTGTGCACTGCGCAACGCCATCTGTGGCAAGGTCCACCTAACTACGGATGCGTGGACCAGTAAGCACGGTCAGGGACGTTATATCTCCCTAACAGCACACTGGGTAAATGTAGTGGCGGCTGGGCCTGAGGCGGATAGCAGTTTGGCACATGTCCTTCCACCACCGAGGATTGCAGGGCACTTCAGTTTGCCTCCTGTTGCTAACTCCTCCTACTCCGCCTCCTCATCCTCTACCGCCTCCTCATCCGGTCAGCGTAACACCTTCACCACCAACTTCAGCACAGCCAGGGCTAAACGACAGCAGGCAGTTTTAAAACTTTCCTGTTTGGGGGAAAAACCCCACACCGCGCAGGAGTTGTGGAGGGACATGGAACAACAGACCGATAAGTGGTTGGTGGCAGTGAGCCTCAAGCCCGGCCTGGTGGTGTGCGATAATGGGTGAAATCTCGTAGCAGCTCTGGGCCTTGCCGGTTTGACGCACATCCCTTGCCTGGCGCATGTGCTGAACTTGGTGGTCCAGAGGTTCCTGAAGAATTACCCCGATATGCCAGAGCTGCTGCAGAAAGTGCGGGCCGTCTGTGCGCACTTTCGGCGTTCTCACCCTGCTGCTGCTTGCCTGTCAGCGCTGCAGCGTAACTTCGGCCTTCCCGCTCACCGTCTTATATGTGACGTGCCCACAAGGTGGAACTCCACCTTGCACATGCTTGCCAGACTGTGCGAGCAGCAGCAGGCAATAGTGGAGTTTCAGCTGCAGCACGCACGCGTGAGTCACTCTGCGGAACAGCACCACTTCACCGCCAATAACTGGGCCTCCATGCGAGACCTGTGTGCCTTGTTACGCTGTTTCGAGTACTCCACCAACATGGCCAGTGCCGAACAGCACCACTTCACCGCCAATAACTGGGCCTCCTTGCGAGACCTGTGTGGCTTGTTGCGCTGTTTGGAGTACTCCACCAAGATGGCCAGTGCCAAGGCTTTCAGGGCAGTCATTTACAAGTGGCTACGAGGGTGGGTTCCTGCACCAACAAGCGCCAGGTACACAATTGTCTGGCAGCAAGGGCACAGTTCTGGAGGATGACGAGGTGGAGGATGAGGAGGAGGAGGAACCATGTTCACAGCAGGGTGGCACCCAGACCAGCTCATGTCCATCACTGGTGCGTGGCTGGGGGGATACAGAGGACACAGACGATACACCTCCAAGGCTTTTCCTTGCCTCTGGGCAGCCTGGCACACATGAGCGATTACATGCTGCAGTGTCTCCGCAACGACCGCTGAGTTACCCACATTTTAATTTTGATTTTTTTTCCCCTTACAACAAGCGCCAGGTACACACTTGTCTGGCAGCAATGGCACAGTTCTGGAGGACGACGAGGTGGAGGATGAGGAGGAGATGGAGGAGGTGGAGGAACAATGTTCACAGCAGGGTGGAACCCAGACCAGCTCATGTCCAACACTTGTGCGTGGCTGGGGGGAAACAGAGCACACAACAACCAGCACCACCAGCTGAGATGGAACTGTGACGGACCTCGTACCCAAGATGTCTGCCGTAACTGCTTCCTCTGTCCGGTACCACACAATCCAAGACCCCCTTAGCTTACCCAGTCACCAGACAACACCAGTGTAGGCTACATCAGGAATGAATCTTTATTTGACATGTCACACTTATATACAGCTAGATGAATCACACCTAACCTAATTAGCATGAGCTAATTATCTTAATCAACACTGGGCTCCTTCATTCAATTGCAGGGTTAATTAGCACACACAACAATAGGTGAAAACACTTCTACAAGCCAGACAATACTCATTAACCCAACAGACAGGTGGCTGGAGTTCATGAGTCATCACATTAGCGTCTCTTGCTAATATGCCAAATACACATACAGATTCTATGTGTATTGGGGGGCCAGCATGGACCTGAATCCAAGTATCACCAGCTCAGGGGTCCCAGGCTTGCAGCTCAAAGAGCACTGTTCCCCCAAATGCCAGGGCCCATAGTCGCAAGGCAACAGGCTCGCACTCAGTCCCCTCCAACAGCCCGTGTCCCGGCTAGGTCTGTCACATTTCTCCCCTTTCGGCAGGAGACTAACACAGGAGGAGACCCCAGACGGGTTGACTCCGAAGTTAGTCCATAGTTCCAGTCCTCTAATGCCTGTACCCACACAGTATCCCAAACAAATTGTTTCAAACAGAGTATTACTCACCCAGCCAACCTCTGCCTCTCTCATAGAACATATCTGCCGCTGGGGAGAGGCCTGGACTGGCCCTCCTCCCTGGAGTCTTTTCAGCCGCTGGAGAGAAGACAGGGTGACTGGGCTCAGTCTGTCATGCTGTTGGCCATATGGGCCTACTGCCCAGCATCCCTGGGGTATACAGGTGGAGACTGAATTCCCATCCACCTTTACAGGAAATCTGTCCTGTGTCAGTTGAGGGCAGAGGCCAGCAGCGCTCTGTTCCGTTGCCAGCAGTTCAGCTGGGCGTAGGAGCTTCCCTACATCATCTGCTCCAGCTAACTGTTGGGGAGAGAGGCCGACTGCCCCAGCTCCCTGGAACTCCGCAGCTGTTACCGGTGCTGGGCAGAGGTTGGTAGCACTCTGCCCGGTTGCCAGCACTTCTGCTGGTTTTCTGTTAGTGGAGACCACCGGCCCATCCACTGACACCAGATCAAGCTGCAGATGTGAAGTGCAGATTGCATTCTCTCCTTGGGTCCTGAGCTGCTGCTCGGGAGTGACCACCACCTCCTCACCCTGGGCCTCCAGAACTGCCACAGGTATGGGACAGAGGTCTTGGACCCTCTGTTCAGTGACCAGAGCTTCAGCTGGGGAAGTTCCTTGCAACTCCATGGATACTGGCGTTGGTGCTGGGCAGAGCACAGTGAAGTTCGGCCCTAATACCAGCTCTTCTGCTGGAGGCTCATCAGGTTGTTTTTCCTCAGCAGAAAAGTCTATCAAATCCCCAGTCTCTACAACTGATGTCTGGGGATAGAGGTTCACCATCTCCTGTCCATGGAACCCAGAAGATGCTATCAGTGCTGAGCAGAGGTTGGCCGAGCTCTGGCCGGTTGTCAGCACTTCAGCTTTGGGGATGGCAATTTCCAGATTTTCCACTGCCGATTCTCTTGCATGCTGCTGGACAGGCATATTCCTCCGTCCAACCTCGTTTTGTGCAGTAACAGGATCATCAAGGTCAGTCAGCACTTGCTGCATCCGCCATAAGACCTCCGCGTCCATAGCTGCGGGGGCAGGTGGGCAAAGCACTCTGTTACTATGCCACATTGCTGACTCTTCAGCCAGGATTTCAGAGCTGTCTGCTGGTATTTCCTGATAGTCCCAGGCAAAGGGAGCCCCACCCTGCTGCTGAGCAGAGTCTAGCAGCTGTATGTAGGCGATCTCCAGCTCCCATTCCTGAGCGGCCAGGAACTCCAAATCTTCCTGTGCCCAGAGCACTTCCGAGACGTTCAATCTTTGCTCTCTGTGCTCCATTATTTCCTCCAAACGCCACTCCAGATCACTCCCAAAGTCGGGGTCCTCGGACAGCCTCCAGTACAACAATCCCAGGCCATTATAATCAAAGCCTTCCGTGGGCCTGTCATCCGCTGTCCACGGGCACACTTGGGCTACATACCACCGGAGGGCTCTGTAGCTCTCGTCCAAACGCATTTCTGCCCGGATCAGCCTGCTTAACTCAGCTGTCCACTCCTGCTTCGGTTGTTCCCCCAATAACAACATTCGTACTTCATACTGCGACCAGTACCTTACATGGATGGAGGGGAGAACTTTTCCCTGGTGTCGCTGCTCACAGGCTAGCGCTTCTTTCCAGAGTTGTAGGCGAACAGAATCATACCATCCCAGCAGGACCTGCACCGATACTGGTCCTCTGTGCTGTATCCGCATCTCTCGCAACCTCCTTCCGAATTCCTCTTCCATGATGTATCTGTACCTCTGCTATCCGGGCCTTGGATCCAGGTGATGGTTTGGATGTGTTCACGACAAGGAAGCACGATCCCACCGCTGCCAGCCAATTGTGACGGACCTCGTACCCAAGATGTCCGCCGTAACTGCTTCCTCTGTCCGGTACCACACAATCCAAGACCCCTTAGCTTACCCAGTCACCAGACAACACCAGTGTAGGCTACATCAGGAATGAATCTTTATTTGACATGTCACACTTATATACAGCTAGATGAATCACACCTAACCTAATTAGCATGAGCTAATTATCTTAATCAACACTGGACTCCATCATTCAATTGCAGGGTTAATTAGCACACACAACAATAGGTGAAATACTCTTACAAGCCAGACAATACTCATTAACCCAACAGACAGGTGGCTGGAGTTCATGAGTCATCACATTAGCGTCTCTTGCTAATATGCCAAATACACATACAGATTCTATGTGTATTGGGGGGCCAGCATGGACCTGAATCCAAGTATCACCAGCTCAGGGGTCCCAGGCTTGCAGCTCAAAGAGCACTGTTCCCCCAAATGCCAGGGCCCATAGTCGCAAGGCAACAGGCTCGCACTCAGTCCCCTCCAACAGCCCGTGTCCCGGCTAGGTCTGTCACAACATGGTGGAGCAGTATGTGTGCACACGCCTACACGTACTGCATGACCGGTCTGCCCCCTTCAACTTCTGGGTCTCCAAATTGGGCACATGGCCTGAGCTTGCCCTTTACGCCTTGGAGGTTCTGGCCTGCCCTGCCGCCAGTGTATTATCTGAACGTGTATTTAGCATGGCAAGGGGCGTTATCACAGACAAGCGCAGCCGCCAGTCCAGAGCCAATGTGGACAAGCTCACGTTCATTAAAATGAACCAGGCATGGATCCCACAGGACTTGGCAGTACCTTGTGCAGAATAGACACATATACCGGTGTTCTGACAAAAACTGTCTGGCCATCGGATAGTGTCCGGCCACTTACTGCGCAGGTGCAGTGCTTGCGCAGTACGGAGGACAAGGAGATTCACAAAATCTCCAAAGATGAACGTCGCCTGCGCAGTGAGTGCAGGTTCAAGCCCGACCATCCAAGTGGACATACGGTAACACATAGTAACAGGGCCCCTCACGGGCTCGCTTGGCTAGGCTTCAACCTCGGATAATGTGGCTTGAACCTGGAGTCACCGCGCATAGTCTTCGGAGAGTTTTGAAATCCCCTTGTCCTACGTACTGAGCAAGCGCAGTACAGGGCGGACACTATGCGACGGGGGACAGAATTCGACACATCATTCACCACTAGCCTTACCCAGCCATTGTTGTATTTTTGAACCAGTGTTGGCTACCTCGTCCTCCTCCACCGCTGCTCCCACCTACACCGCCACATCCACCGCCACCTCAACCTCCTACTCCATTTGAATTTCGTCCTCCTAGGTCAAGATTATAATTTTTTCATTTTTTTTCATTTCCAAGTATTTTATTGTCCCACTATCTTATCCATTAAATTGAATCATTTTTTCCAGAAAGTGCGTATTCCGGGGTATTCCCACCATATGTGCGGCATCGTGCCGTTGAGTTTCTGAGGTTCTTAATGACTTCCTGTACCTCTTCTGCTGAGAAGGGGGCCTCCAGCATTTTTTTTTATTTATTTATGTATTTTTTTATTATATTTTAAATTATTTCCCTATCCACATTTGTTTGCAGATCACTTGCCATGCTCTTAACAACATTTTTTTGCCATTTGCAGCCCTCTAGCCCTTTCCATGACCTTTTTACAGCCATTTTAGTGTTCAAAAGTCCGGGTCCCCATTGACTTCAATGGGGTTCGGAGTTCGGGGTCAAGTTCGGTCCCGAACCCGGACTTTTTTCCGAAGTTCGGCCGAACCGGAACATCCAGGTGTCCGCTCAACTCTAATTATAACTATTATTAATGGTAGTTAATACGTAGTATGCTTTTTTAATCTAAATTTATCAGAAACACTGCAAGAAATGTATTTATTGTGTGCTGCCTACAGAGTGGTCCTTAAAATGCCAGGCTAATCTACTGTTATTGTTCTGCCTCTCTTTTACTAAAACCTGTCAAGAAGTGTACTTTTTGCACTTAGATTTCATGGAAGCACTTGTAAGACCTTAATTTGTGGACATAAGGCTTTTATTGAAAAACGGCAATGCAAAAAAAAAAAAAAAAAGCGGGGCTTTTTTTCCCCCAAATCACACAAAATGATATAGTTTATTTGTTCTTTCCTTCCATTACTGGTATTGTTGAGAGGTACTCTATGCATTGGATTTCTTTTAAACACAGGAAACTAATTTACTGTACAAAGCCTATACACTAGCTTAAAAAGACATGGTTTTAAATTGCGTAAGAAATAAAAAAAATAGCGCAAAATAAAAAACAAAGGCATTATGCCCCTGATTGACTACAACATGTCACCACTTTACAACTATTTGTCTATAGGCCGGGCTGAATGAATCAGTTTTATTCAGTTAAATGCTAGCAATGTAATGCACTGCTATTACCAAACATAATGTGATAATGTGTGAAAAAATAAATCCTGATCACTTATCCAGAGCAGTACAATATTTCTATGCTAACATTATATTGCTCTGGTCACAGTGTGTTAAAAAAAAAAAAAAAAACACCTTTAAAAAAAATGTTTATATATATATATATAATCTCCATCTATAATTTTTTTTCGTACTGTCACCAGTTTTCTTTTTTTTTATATTTTCTTAATTTTCAAAAAAATTATGACAAATAATTACTTTAAAAAAACTGCCATGCCTCTTACTAAATACCTTGGACTGTCTACTTTACGAAATGGGTAATTTGGGGGGTATTTCTATTGTCCTGGCATTTTAGGGCCTCAAGAAATGAGTGCAATAGGATTGATCAATTTTCAGATATATACCATCGTTTGCGAACTCTATAACTTTCCTACAGACTAAATAATATACATTGATTTGGATTATTTTCACAAAAGATGTGGCAGAATAAATTTTGGGCTAAATTTATGAAGAACAAATATTTATTTGTAAAATTTTATAACAGAAACAAAGAAACATTTTTTTATTTTTATTTAACAAACAAACAAAAAAAAAAAAAAAAACAGTGATGATTAAATATCACCAAAAGAAATCTGTGCTGTGTGAACAAAATGATAAAAATTTTGTTTGGGTAAGGCCGGATTAACATAGGGCTATTGGAGCTGCAGCTCCAGGCCCCTTTCTCAAGATAGGCCCATTTGCCCAAAAAAAAAAAAAAAAAAAAGATTGACTTTTCATAGAGACTCCCTATTTGGTGGGGTAGGTAGCTAAATACCTACTTCAACACTGGTTAAAATATGGGGATGCTATCATCTATGGTTCCGGAGATATGGGGCTGCTTGCGCAGTCGGTCAGAAGCTACATACAGAGTGGCCAGTATAAATACAAGCTGGAACACTCTGCAGCAGACTGAGAGGATGAACTCACAGGGCTTATAATAATTATTTGTATATTACTTATGATAATTAACCCCTTGCTACCCAGGCCAATTCTGACACTTCTCTCCTACATGTAAAAATCATCATTTTTTTTTGCTAGAAAATTATTTAGAACCCTCAAGCATTATATATATTGTTTTCCATTTTCCATGCCTTTGCAACTTTTTATGTTACACGATATTTGCGCAGCAATTTTTCAAAAGTTTTTTTTTGGGAAAGAAACTGTTTCATTCATAAAAAAACACTAAAGTTAGCACGATTTTTTTGTGTAACAAGCGATGCTTTACATTTTTTTTGCAGGTTACTTGTTTAGAGTTACAGAGAAGGTCTAGTGCTAGAATTATTGCTCTCGCTCTAACGATCGCGGCGATACCTCACATGTGTGTATCTGGCTCTGATACTAACCAGTGCCTACCCAGCCACTGACTAGTATCTCTCCCCAGCCTGTCCACACACACCCTCTCACCTGCTGACCTGTGAATGGGGGAATCACTCCTTCAGTGTTATTGTGTTCTGCCTGTGAATACAATGATTAGTGTTGCTAACTATAGCTGGCAGCACTGATTGTTTTGGGGAAAACCTGACAGGCTGTTGTACTCAAGTCGGTTAATAGGTTGACTTGTGTAAAACCTGCTAGCCCATACATAGATCGACTATGGCTGGTCTTTGCTTAATTGGTGTAATTTCAATCCATGTATGGCCCGCTTAACCACTACACAGTCCCTAAACATCCTTCCACAAACCTTTTTACATTTTTTCCTTCCCAGATATACTTCATCCTCCTCTCCTATACATATAGTCATACACATCTCTCCCCACTGTCATATTCTCCACACTTTCTCCTATACATACTGCTCACTGTCATACCCTCCATACTTCTCTACTATACATAGCACCCGCTTTACATATCCTACACACACTCCTCTCCTTTACATAGTGCCCGCTGTCATACACATCTCTCCTGTACATAGTGCCCACTGTCGTACCCTCCACACTCCTCTCCTGTACATACTGCTCACTGTCATACCCTCCACACTCCTCTCCTATACAAGTGCCCACCATCATACCCTCCACACTCCTCTCCTCTCCTGTACATACTGCTCACTGTCATACCCTCCATACTCCTCTCCTATACATAGTGCCCACTGTCATACATACCCCAACACTTCTCTCTCCTATACATAGTGCCCACTGTCATACCCTCCACACTCCTCTCCTGTACATACTACTCACTGTCATACCCTCCATACTCCTCTCCTATACATAGTGCCCACTGTCATACCCTCCACACTCCTCTCCTGTACATACTACTCACTGTCATACCCTCCATACTTCTCTCCTATACATAGTGCCCACCGTCATAACCCTCCACACTCCTCTCCTGTAATTACTGCTTACTGTCCTACTCTCCACACTTCTCTCCTGTACATACGGCTCACTGTCATACCCTCCACACGCCACTCCTGTACATACTGCTCACTGTCATACCCTCCACACCCTCTCCTATACACAGTGCCCACTGTCATACCCCAACACTTCTCTCCTATACATAGTGGCCACTGTCATACCCTCCACACTCCTCTCCTATACATAGTGCCCACTGTCATACCCTCCACACTCCTCTCCTGTACATACTACTCACTGTCATACCCCTCCATACTCCTTTCCTATACATAGTGCCCACTGTCATACCATCCACACTCCTCTCCTGTACATACTACTCACTGTCATACCCTCCATACTCCTCTCCTATACATAGTGCCCCCGCCGTCATACCCTCCACACTCCTCTCCTGTAATTACTGCTTACTGTCCTACTCTCCACACTTCTCTCCTGTACATAGTGCCCACTGTCATACCCTCCACACACTCCTCTCCAGTATATATTGCTCACTGTCATACCCTCCACACCCTTCTCTTATACCTAATGCCCACTGTAATACCCTCTACACTCCTCTGCTGTGCATAGTGCCTTCTGCCATACCCTCCGCACTACTCTCCTGTACATAGTGCCCATTGTCATACCCTCCACACTCCTCTCCGGTACATACTCCCCACTGTCATACCCCCACACTCCACTCCAGTACATACTGCCCACTGTCATACCCTTCACACTCCTCTCCTGTACATACTGCCCACTGTCATACCCTTAACACTCCTCTCCTGTACATACTGCCCACTGTCATACCCTCCACACTCCTCTGCTGTGCATACTGCCCACTGTCATACCCTTCACACTCCTCTCCTGTACATAGTGCCTTCTGCCATACCCTCCACACTCCTCTCATGTACATAGTGCCCACTGTTAGACCCTCCACATTCCTCTCCCTCATCTGCACATACTTCCCACTTTTATACCATCCATACTCCTCCCTATGCCTCTTACCCACAAAAACAGTTCTTTAAAATTATACTGAATATCCTCAATGCTCTAGAATGGGCACACTTTTGTTAGTTTAACTAAAGGAAATCTCAGTCCATATTTGTTCTGCTGCCCCATTATTAGTACTTATTTAATTTTGTAATTACTATTTGATGTACATAGGAACATAGGTGATATCAGCTACTCTAAATATAGCACTTGTAAAAAAAAGTGTCCCTGAAAAATCTTTTTGAGAGGCTCCTGTGATATCAAAGCGGTAGTAAACTTTTCTAACATTACTACTTTTTAGAGGCTCTGAGGTAGGTTATGCCATAATGTACAAGTATGCACAGCATATTAGCACATTTAGGGTACACTTAAATTGTCAGACTGAGCCCTCCCAGTGCTGTGATCAATCCGGCGGGGCCTGGGAGCTTCCATCTTCACCCGGTCTTCCTTCTGGGTTCTGTGCCTTCGGTCACTTGCCTTGGCCGGGCTGCGTTGATGTCATTCCCACGCATGCTCATGTGCATCCTCTTCTCTCTCATCCCCCCTTTCTCTCTCAACCTCCCTTACTCCTCACACCTCTTTCATTCCCTTTCTCTCTCTCATCCTCCCTCCTCCCTCTCTCTTTAATTTAATTTGTTATAACAAAAAATTGTTTGCATTTTTATTTATAAAAGGCCCGACCAAAATCCTCAGCACCAGGCCCATGATGTTCTTAATCTGGCCCTGTGTTTGGGTACAGAGTTGCATGATCGCGCAATTGTCATTCAAAGTGTAACAGCTCTGAAAATTGCCTGGGCAGTGAGGGGGTAAAAGTGCCCTGTCTTGAAGTGGTTAATATGCAAAAATTTGTCTGTCAGCTTTATAACAAGTGTGCTTTAGATGAACAAGTAACTATTGTCTCTCTAATCAAATTAGGGTTTATTTACACATACTGAGGTGACCTGCGTTTTCCTGCATTGAATGAATGGACACTTCTAGGACACATTAACCACTTAAGGACTGGAAGGATTTGCCCCCTTAATGACCAGGCCATTTTTTACGATACGGCACTGTTTCGCTTTAACTGACAATTGCGCGTCATGCAACGCTGTACTCAAACAAAATGTATGTCTTTTTTTTCCCCCAAAAATAGAGATTTATTTTGATAGTATTTGATCAGCTCTGCAGTTTTTATTTTCCGCTATAAACAAAAAAAGACTGACAATTTTGAAAAAAAAAAACAATATTTTTTACTTTTTGCTATAATAAATATCCCCCCCCCCCCCCCCCCCAAAAAAAAAAAAAAAAAAGTCTTCCTCAGTTTAGGCCGATATGTATTCTTCTACATATTTTTGGTAAAAACAAAACACAATAAGCGTATATTGATTGGTTTGCGCAAAAGTTATAGCATCTACAACATATGGGATTTATTTAGGGCATTTTTATTATTTTTTTTGTTTATAACTTCGTTTATAACTTACTACTTTATATTACTAATAATGACAGGTGTGTAATTATATATATATATATATATATATATATATATAATATATATATATATATATATATATATATATATATATATATATATATATTAGTGTTTAAAAAGAAAAAATGTGTTTGCCCCAGTATCTGTACCAGACCTATGCCTGGCCAGTTTCCATGCCTTTGCCTCCCCACTGCTGATAAACATGCTGCATACCATTTGTAATCACAGTTTAAATCTCCACTTTTTTTCACTTCTTCCATGCATTTTCATGACCGCACAGCTCCACTTTCTATGAACTTGTTGTGGCTGGTGCAAGGGCACCTCCCCAATGGACAATGGATACTGGAAGGTGGCAGATGACATCACTCAGTGAATTTAGCTGCATTGTCAAGGTGTGCAGCAAAAGCTGTGTAATCACGTGACTGTTCAGGTGAAGTGAAAAAAAAGGTTATTTACACAGAAATGTATTGCAAACAACATGCAGCATGGGTATTAGCAATAGGGAGGCAAGCTTTTTGATACTAGGTTAGCCTTTGCTTCTACTTTGGACCCTACACCAAAACTATTTTAATTAACAGACTTCTAACAAATCACATAATGTACAATATTTAAATAATTATCATATAATGAGAAGTGGAAAAGCAAGCACATTCTGCCAGGGTACTTGGTCCACAGAAGACTTGAAGTATTTTTTTGCCATTTGGTTCATTGCCAACAGGTCAGTTAACTCCTGCCACTTTGCTTCTGTAGGTGTTGGCATTACAATCTACTGCAATTATCTCCAAATGGCCTTGAAGGTTGCTATGATAATGTAGTGTATTGTTGACTTTCCAAAGAGGAACTGAAAATGTAGAGTATAGGAATGTCCTGTACCTAGAAACCTGAAATTGAAAAAAC
>CM053026.1:790634906-790658349 GCA_028564925.1 Lithobates sylvaticus
GAAACTGGCGCTCTACTCTTCCACCAACGGTTAAAGATTGGTTTATTCGTATTCAAAAAACAGCTGAAATGGAAGAGATTATACATCAAGCCAAAGAAACGCAATTTAAATTCAACCAAACTTGGTCTTGCTGGATACAATTCACCACTACCCAAGAATTTCAAGCTTTACAGGATGATACTCTTCTATCCCACAGCTCCCTTCCCGATACTTAATGTGTAGCTGGTCTACACATTTCCCTCCTGGTCCTTTGGCTCGGCCTTACATGTTACCTGTCCTCCCCTCCCTTATCTTCCCTCACCTTAGGTTCCTCTTTCCTATTATTAACATTTAGGATAGGATGTATCTATTAGGTTAACTTGTCTTATGTATTGGGTCATTCTATGACTTGTCAATAGCTATACAAGCAATTGTTTAAATGCCAAATGTGTCCATACCAGTCTCCATTGTCTCTTACCTTTTCAGCCTTTTCCATTCTCTCTCTTATGTTAGGACTTCATATCAATTCACATACATACCTTACAGCTCCATCTCTGTCATAAGTTTAATCCCACTTTGGGTGTCTAGATATAGAATTCCTTCCCATAATAGCAGTTTTGTACTCTTGAGCTTTAGAGATAATAATATTTGTCTACATTTTATCATTTATAGACACAGATCTATTTTGTTCTTTTTGGTAAGCATCCCATACATCACCAGATGTTACAAGTAGTGTTTTATGTCCATGCTTTATTATTTTACGTTATGATGTGTTTCCTTTCTGTACACACTAATATCAGAAATCTATGTGCAGCCATGTATATGCCTGAGTTCATTACGTTCTGTAACACATAAGTTCCATATATTGATTCATATTGGATGTTACTCCATGTTTGTAATATCTGTATACTTGTTTTATGCTCAATAAAAACTTTTGAAAAGAAATTACAAGATTACATAGCATACAATCAGAACACAATACAATAATATATTTAGCACAATCCTAGCAGCTGAGATGGAATTAGAGAGATGGCCCTCAAGATGGCCAAGTCATCAGCTTCGCAGAGAACATCCTCATGGCAGGGCTTTTCAGCAAACAGACAGAGCTCTCTGTAACAATCCTTTTTTTACAAAAACTCATTCATTCCAACTCCCCCCATTGCCAGTCCCATTTGCTTTGCACCAATCAGTGTTCACATGACGATCCTCCTGGGGCTTTGCTGCTCAGCAGGCTATACTACTGACTGTCCTGGGGTATAGTCCACTAGGGGCAGCATTTGTCCATGGATTGCAATTCCTCTGACTGGGGTCAAACCTTGGGTTCGAGCTCATGTGTCTCAAATCTGTCAGTTAAGTTCTTTTAAAGCTTGTTTGTCTCAAAGACAGATCAGAGTCAGCATTGTCATGCAGAGTAGCTCTCATAGATAGAAGGGAGCCTCTAGTCTCATATAACATAGAGGTTTAACTGGCTATATTCCAACCGGGGAGGGCATCCTGTTCTCCAGGACACTGTATTATAGACATGTGCGGTTAGTTTCGTACGAATCGTAAATTCGTACAAATTTTTCGAAATTCGTACATTCGTACGGAACCGAATTACGAATTTTTTTGGATACGAATTCTGTACGGAATACGAAATTCCGTTTACGAATTTCGGATCCAAATTATTCTAAATTTATTCGAATCCAACTACCAAATATATCGAATTTCAATTTCAACTAATACTAAAGAAATTATTATAGCGGATATAACGAGTGATTCGAAATTCTGCTCCAAACTATTCGAATTCAACTACCAAATATATCGAATTTCAATTTCAACTAATACTAAAGAAATTATTATAGCGGATATAACGAGTGATTCGAAATTCGGCTCCAAACTATTCGAATTAAACTACCAAATATATCGAATTTCTAATTTTCAACAAATACGAAAGAAATTATTATAGCGGATATAACGAATGATTCGAATTTCGGCTCCAACTACCAAATAATATCGAATTTCAACTAATACAAAATAAATTATTATAGCGGATATAACGAATGATTCAAATGAATTCGATATTCAGTATAACGAATATCGACAGTGTACGAATAATAACGAATTCTTTGTTGGTCCAAATTTCTTTACTACAGAAACATGTGACTGTTGGTTGACCAATCACATCAGAGGTTTTCTTGTGATGCTGAGGCCTACAGGGCAGGGCAGAGGGCACGCCCTGATCATATGACTTCTCTTTGTGGAGCAGATCATACAGTCAACTATTTGTGCCAGTGCATCTGCTCAAATATCGTCGTGATCCTTGGATTTTTGATATTCATTTGCCCTGATATCTGTTCGAGTCTGCAAGATTATTATCCTTGATAGCTTATTTTGCTATTGGATTTCTTCTTTTGCTCCAGATTTTTGTTTAGTCTGCTCATCTTTTTTTTTGTCTTTTTTTGACTTGGAAGGCAAAATGAGCAGCAAACAAGGAGATCAAGGCAGAAAGAGTGCTGCTGCTGGGAGAGGAAGAGCTTCGAGCCGGCGTAAAGTACAACAGCAGCAGGTGGGACGTTCTGTCTCTGCGGCGTCTGCGCCCCTTGAGCTCAGCTCACCTCCCATGAAGTTGAGGCGACCAGGAGGAGTAAAAGAGCCTGCCAAACAGCAGACATCACGTTGCCAGCTGTTCCAGGAGGACTTACCTTGTACAACCACTGCTGCTGGTAGCACTAGCATGCCCACTCGTACTTTTTATGGAAGAGGACGAGGGCAGACCAAAGGTAAACTTCCCATTGCACACACCTTTGTGCAGCCAAAGATGGAGATCTTGGACAGCATGCTGCATGAGACATGTGAGAAGGCCCAGGCTGAACAAGCTCATCATGATGATGATATCACTATCAGCACTCCAGGGAGCTTCGAGATAAGCAAGCAGGAGCCTGAGGAGAGTCAGTTTACAACACATTGTAAAGATCATCAGTCTTCCCCTGGCAATGTAGAAGAGAAAGAGATGGAAACAAGTTTTCACATGGAGAACTTTGATTATCAACCATCGGCCCCAGCGACAGCCCAGGAGAATATATCTCCCCTGACTCCCCACTACTTTTCTCCCCTTATAAGTCCCCTGCCGTTATTTCAAAGCCTCCAGCATCATCGGCCAATGCAACCACAGCAACAGCACCCAAAATACCCGTGATGTTCAGATCACAATCACATTCTCTTCTTCATCCTGCTCCTCCTGCTGAACCTCAGAAAGACAGTCCAACCACTGCAGTGGATGTGATTCCATCACCAGGCACTGCGGGCAGTGTCATTGGTGCTGGCTGCCGTTCCAGCGTTTGGCTGCATTTCACCAAAATTGGCGTTGGTCAGAAGGCCAAATGCAAGCATTGTGGCAAGGACATCAGCCGAGGCCGAGACATAGGGCATCTCAGCAACAGCGGGATGAACCAGCACATGCGTGTGCACCACCAGGCTGTGCTGTTAGGGGAGAAAATTGTGTCCCCTCCAAACACCAAAAGAGGAACCAATATCAATAGTGGAACCACCACAGCCACCACCATAAGTACCAGCACCACCACCCCACATCCAACCCATACCAGCCACCAGGCCACCCTGGAAGATTTTGGTGGCTTTCACAGTGCAAAAGGAATGTCTCAGGCACAGGTTAGGAAGATAACACGCCTGATCGGCCAGCTTATTGCAGTTGGAGGAGCACCATTCAATATGGTAGAAGGTGAGCCCTTCAGGCAGTTGATGCAGGCTGTTGCACCACAGTACCGTGTGCCATCACGAAAGACCTTTAGCCAAACTGTGGTGCCAGCCTTATACAGGTCTTGTGTTGGGGTGCTGAAGGACGAGATTAGAAAGGCAGGTGGACAGGCAGTGCACCTGACCACTGACCTGTGGAGTGCATCTAGTGCCCGACGCGCCTTCCTGTCCCTGACGGCACATTGGTGGCAGGGCAAGGTGTCATCTGGATCCTCGTCATCAGCACTTGACAAAGAGGGGCACCGTTCTTTTCTCCTGCACGCTGAGGTGCTTGATGAAAAGCATACAGCGCAAAATATCCTGCAAGCCCTGCAGAAAATGTTGTTGCAGTGGTTTCAGGCAGACACTGACAGCAACAGCTACAGGATTGGCTATATTGTCACAGACGGAGGCAGCAACATGGTGAAGGCTGTAAGGGATGGCAGATTTGTGGGTGTGCGCTGCTCAGCCCACCTTCTCCACCAGGTGGTAACCAACAGCTTTCGATTGGTGGAGGCTAATTCTGGCGGCGATGGAAGGCTGTCCAAAGTGGTGGACTCTTGCCGGAAGATGGCTGGCCACTTCCATGGAAGTGTGAGGGACAGCCACCTCCTCAGGTTGGAACAGAGGAAGGCAGGCCTTCCAGAACACTGCCTAAAACAGGATGTGGGGACTAGGTGGAATTCAACCCTAGCAATGCTGGAACGCATCCTTGAACAGCAGAAGGCTCTCCATGCCATGGCCTGCGAACATAATATTGGCATAGAGAGACCTTTAGGCAGGGAGGACTGGGCCATAATTGGGCAGATTGTGGCAGTCCTCAAACCATTCCTCTCTGTGACAGAACATCTGAGCCGCGAGGATGCCAGCATTGCTAATGTGCTGCCGCTTTTTAACCACCTTCAGAGTAAATTGGAGCGGTTCATGTCAGCTCAGGAACCTTTGCCTGGTGGTGTCCCTCAACCTGATGTGTTGGCTCTGCTCAACACATTTCTCTTGGAATTGGGCAGGCGCACGCAGGATTTGACCGCCTCTTGCCCAGAACTGATGCTGGCTGCCATGTGTGACCCTCGTTGCAAGGGCAAAATGGCTGTGCAGTGCAGTGCTCTCACAACATGGCGGGACAGACTTATTGACAGGGTGCGTCAGAGGGAAAGGCAGCTAGTAAGGCCGCTGGAGCTGGGAGAGGAGGAAGAGGAGGAAGAAGATATTGAAAACCCCCTCTCCCATGCAACAGCATCTACTGAAGTGAGCAGCAGAGCTCCTGCCAGCGGTCGCGGAGCATCTTCTTCCGTCTTGACTGAGGCATTTGACACCCTAATGGGAACCTCCAGCAGCATAGTGCGCCCCAAGAAACGCATTTCATCAAAGGAGGTTGTCATGTCATATTTGACATCCCCACCAGTGCACCCCACCACAGATCCTATGTCTTTTTGGCAGAAGAGCGAGGAGTGGCCTGCCCTCGCAGATATTGCCAAGGAGCTACTGTCCTGCCCTCCAACAAGTGTCCAGAGTGAGCGGGTGTTTTCTGTGACGGGAAACATCCTGTCACCCCAAAGATCACAGTTGTCCCCCCAGCTAATGGAGCAGTTAGCATTTTTGAAAATAAATTTGCCAAAGCTGGGGTACCCCTCCCTTACTCTGGACATTCCTTGAACTGACTTACTGTCTGCACTTTGCAGCAGAGATGGCCTCTTGGTCTTAGACTCTTTAGTTGGACCCTGTCCCTCCCCACAATCAAAGTTTCTTAAATGCCCAAAAAATATTTATACTCATTCAATTGCTTTAGAGAGACCTAATAAACATTTCTATGTTCAGTTGTACAGTAGTGTCTGTCACCTTATTCTGTCCTATATGTCTGCCTGGCTACCTTGGATGGGGAATGGGATGGGGCGGGGGACAGAATGTACAGCTCGCTTTGCAACACTCCTTTTGAGTTGCGGAGCAGGCGGAGGAGGGAACTTTTTATTTCTGTGTCAATGTGGCTTATCACAGTGTGTCTATGTCTAGTGTGCTGTAAACATAAACACCTCCCTCAACAAAATCAAGCACTAAAGACTGCTGGTTTTATTACTTCAAAACAACTTTATTTTTACACACAAAATAAAAGTATAAAATAATATATTAGATTTGAACAGAACAAACAAACAAAATAGCTATGGTCCTGGAGCACGCAGTGGATGATGGTTTCATGATGGAGAGGCTTCTCGGCTGCTCATGGTGGTGGTAGAGCTAGTACCAGGCAATGGAGCATTGTGTCTGGAAATTGCTTCCAGCAAACATAATTTGCAATGCTCCATTGCCTGGTTCTGTTGTTGGTTGAACCGGACCCACATCCTCTCCATATCATCAGTGTGGTTTCTGATGGCACGGTGGAGGGTCCGGTTCAACCTACGATTCTCCCTCTGCATTTTTTTGTTGGCTTTGGCCAGCCTCCGCATCTCTGTCAGCAGGACAGTTGTCTGACTCGGTGTCGGTGGTGGCAACTGCGGCACTGGCTGCTCCTCTAGAGGGTGAGGCAGTGGAGGACGTACAGGGGGGCAGCTTCCTGTGGCCCTAGAGTCTGCTTCTGGGCCAAAGGGGTCAGCTCGGTCTCATCCCGGAGCGAAATCCCGTCTGACAGGTCTTGTTGATCTGAAATAGACGAGATAGCCAATGTTGATGCTAGCATTCAAAGAAATTGATTTCTAGAGATTATAATAAAAACATATTTTATTCCTTTTTATTTTGACATTGTCCTTTAAAAAATAAATACATTTTGTGTAACATATACATATATTCCTATTACAAGGAATGTATTGTAAACATCCTTTGTAATAGAAAAAAACAATGACAGGTCCTCTTTAATGTGAAATCTGGGGTCAAAAAGACCTCAGATCTCATATTTTTTTTTTTTAACAATCAGGAGCGCTTTATTGAAAAAAAAATAAGATACAGTACAAATTGCCAACAATACAGAGAAATACCATGCACAGTGCATGTACATTAGAATGATACAAACATAAGGTAACATAAACAAGGCTTCATTGACATATTCAGCAGCGTATTACAACCAGAATTTGTGCGACAGCAAAACAGTGTCAGGGTTAACCAAGGATGATACCCTATTCCGCCTGTCCCGTGTCCACCGCCCATAAGGGAGAGTAGATAAAGAATGAGAGGGATAAGCAGAGGGGGGGGGGGAGAAGAGAGACAGGAGAGCAGAGAGGAAAAATAAGTAGAGAAGAGGGGGGGGGGGGAGAGAGAGAGAGGGGGGGGCACAGGAAACACAGGAGACGAGGGGCACAAAGGTGGAAGCAGGGTAGAGAAAGCGGGGCAGAGGAGGGGAGTGGGAGCAGATGGGAAGTCAGGGGGGAGGAGAAGGGGCGGCCAGCCCATCAGGCGCCGGATCAACCCACTTATATTTAACATGTCGTCCAAGACGACCATATTTTGTCATACTTCCAGGGACAGCCACGACTGATGTAGGTTAGCTTATACAGCGGTAGTGCATTATTGACTTTGGATTCCCAGGAGGACACGGAGGGTGTCATGAAGATCCTGCCAGAAATCTAAACCCGGGCCGTCCTGGCCCTCAGATTCCATTGCGCATGCGCATGCGCGCCCGGGCGCGGGCACGTGCACAACCGCGCACAGGGAGACGGGCGCGCGCCCTAGTTAGCACCAGCCGGCCTATTTAAGCCTGACTTGAGCAGATGGTCTTTGCTGTCTGCTCTACAGCGTTGTGGTGTAGTTAAAGAAACCTGATCCTGTTATACCTGTTCCTTTGACCCGGCTTGCCATAAAGACTATCCTGCTTTCTGCCTGTACCCGACCCCGGCTTCCAGTGACCATCCTCCTGCCTGATCCATTGTACCTTGCCCTAGTTCAGATTCATTACCTGACTTCTTGAAGAACTTTGGTTCCTTGTTTAGCCTTTGTCCAGTCTGCAGTCTGACCCTCTGTAACGAGCCTGTTCACCTGTTGGTTCCAGTCCATTCTGTGGTTCCGTTTCCTGTGTTCAGTTCCTGTCAGCCCTGCTATCCAAGCTCACCTGTGAACCTGTTCGCCAAGCCATTGTCCAGTTCCTATCAGCTCTGCTATCCAAGTTTACCTGTGAACCTGCTTGCCAAGCTGTTGTCCAGTTCCTGTCAGCTCTGCTATCCAAGTGTACCTGTGAACCTACTTGCCAAGCCGTTGTCCAGTTCCTGTCAGCTCTGCTATCCAAGTTTACCTGTGAACCTGCTTGCCAAGCCGTTGTCCAGTTCCTGTCAGCTCTGCTATCCAAGTTTACCTGTGAACCTGCTTGCCAAGCCGTTGTCCAGTTCCTGTCAGCTCTGCTATCCAAGTGTACCTGTGAACCTACTTGCCAAGCCGTTGTCCAGTTCCTGTCAGCTCTGCTATCCAAGTTTACCTGTGAACCTGCTTGCCAAGCCGTTGTCCAGTTCCTGTCAGCTCTGCTATCCAGCTTACCTGTGAGCCTGCTTTCCAGTGATCCTGCCAGCTCTGCTATCCAGTTTACCTGTGAGCCTGCTTTCCTGTGATCCTGCCAGCTCTGCTATCCAGTTTACCTGTGAGCCTGCTTCCCAGCGATCCTGCCAGCTCTGCTATCCAGTTTACCTGTGAGCCTGCTTTCCTGTGATCCTGCCAGCTCTGCTATCCAGTTTACCTGTGAGCCTGCTTCCCAGCGATCCTGCCAGCTCTGCTATCCAGTTTACCTGTGAGCCTGCTTTCCTGTGATCCTGCCAGCTCTGCTATCCGGTTTACCTGTGAGCCTGCTTTCCTGTGATCCTGCCAGCTCTGCTATCCAGTTTACCTGTGAGCCTGCTTCCCAGCGATCCTGCCAGCTGTGCTATCCAGTTTACCTGTGAGCCTGCTTTCCTGTGATCCTGCCAGCTCTGCTATCCAGTTTACCTGTGAGCCTGCTTCCCAGCGATCCTGCCAGCTCTGCTATCCAGTTTACCTGTGAGCCTGCTTTCCTGTGATCCTGCCAGCTCTGCTATCCAGTTTACCTGTGAGCCTGCTTTCCAGTGATCCTGCCAGCTCTGCTATCCAGTTTACCTGTGAGCCTGCTTTCCAGAGATCCCGCCTGCTCAGCTAACCTGTTTCCTTCCCACCGGTCTGTTGATCCTGCCAGGCACCCGTGCTCCTCCTCACTCCTGGCTCTCCTGTTCCCACACCAGGGGACCAGGAGTGGGAGACGCAAGGGAGGCCTCTCCCTGCAATCTCGGGCTCGCACCACCAGGTACGTGACAGAGGGGGGAGCCGAGGAAGACCATTTACACAAGATTTCTTTTTTAGCGTAAAACAGAAGATAGAAGATTAACAATTTTGTATGATGGGATCTAAACTCATCATCCACCACTCCCAGCAGAGCTATTTCAGGTAGCATAGGAACAGATAGTTCAAGGCGAACATTTAAGTGATCGAATACTCCAGACCAGAACGGCATTAGCTTAGGGCATGACCAAAACATGTGTAGGAAAGATCCGGGAGCTCTTTCGCATCTTGGACATTGCGGGTCCCTATCTGGGTACATCCTATGCAGACGTACCGGAGTGAAATAAACTCTATGTAAAAATTTCGTCTGTATAAGCTTGTCACCGGCAGAGACTACCAGCCTGGGACCCCTATCCAGGGACTCTTCCCAATCCTCCCTGTCAAGGTCCGGAATGTCCTCATGCCACCAATTCCACAGCCTGTCCAGTTTACCTGGGTCAATGGGTAGTAATGTGCTATAAAGTGCAGACAAGGGCTTAGACAAATCGTCAGTTAATAGGAGATCTTCCACCGGGTCTCGCACAAGAAGCGGTGGGACGGGAAACTGGGCTCTATTGGCATGTTGGAGCTGGGCATAGCGGAAGTACATACGTTTCAATTGGGGGAACGACAGCAGGACTCCCGAGGGCATAACATCCCCCAGAGTCTTGAGTCCGAACCTAATCCATATCTGCGGATCCGGCATGGAGCGAAAATGTGGCAGGGCGGGATTCCCCCAGAGGGGCTGGGCCGGAGACAAGCTCCCAGGCTGAAGGAGACCACGCCTCGCCGCCTTCCATACCCTGATCGTGACCTTAGTTGGCTTAGAAAGATCAGCATGAGCTCCCACCCCCCTGTAGGCCAGAGTCTGCAACTCGGTGAGAGAGCCTAAGCTCGCCGCCTCAACACATACCGCAGCATTAGTACGCCTTGCATTAAGCCACCAGTGTACTGTGACCAACATTGCTGCCCAACAGTAAACTTTAAAATTTGGGAGGGCCAGGCCCCCTAGTCGGGTAGGCCATTGTAGTGTAGTTTTGGCCAGGCGCGGGACTGAGCCATTCCATATAAAGGAGAGGGTACAGCTATCCACCTCACGAAAGAACGCCGCCGGGACCCAGACCGGGCTGTTCCTAAAGAAATAATTAAATCTGGGCAGAATAATCATTTTTAATAAGTTAATGCGACCAATAAGGTTTAGTGGGAGTCCGGACCAGGAGCGGCAGCGCTCCTTCAGAAGGCTCAGCAGAGGGAGTAAATTGAGTGAGTAGTACCTATCGGAGTCCCTAGCAATCCTAACTCCCAGATATTTAAATTCAGTGACCCATTGTAAAGGAGTTGGGTTAGGTACGGGCGCATTTTGGCCATCTAGGGGAAAAATCACAGATTTGGACCAGTTGATACAAACCCCTGAGAGGGCCCCAAAGGTATCAAACAGATTCAAAGCAGCAGATAGGGATGGGCCAGCATCATGCAGGTACAGCAGGGTATCGTCGGCATAGAGGGAAATCCTTTCCTCCACCCCACCGATTTGCAATCCCCTAACCGTCGTGGAGTTCCTGACATGGACATTCGTTGTACTGTTCATTTAAGCACAAGAGACTCCATTTTGTTCTCACTGTTGAAATGTGTTCTGCAACCTTCACCTAACACACAGACACATCTCCTCTAGAAACTCTCTACTTCCCCCTCCCCTATCCATGTTTTACTTTTGCAATTGTTCTATTCGCTAGCTTTTAATAGTATATTTCTATTTGTTAGCTTTTAATAACGTATTTCTATTTGTTAGTTTTTAATAACATCTCACACCACCCCTTTCTTATCTGTGTATAAAATAACATGTAATAATAAATTTCGTCAGAACGGACATTTTAAACACAGTGATTGATTCCTGTGAATCTGTTCCTGCAGCTGCAGTATTAACTTTTATTTTAGAGTCCCAATCAGAAATTAGTCATAACAGTTTTGGCGAGTCAGATATCAGGAGTTTGGCAGAGTTTCCAGAAGGAACCGCGATTCGATCGGGATCATCGGGAACGCAGACCTCTAAATGCCGGCTAGGTAAGCTGTCCTTAAGCTTGCTATATTTCTGCCTTTCCTATGTATTCTATCTGTCGGTTCTCAAGGAAACCAGACCACTCTCGGACCTTTCTGGTTGGGTAACGTGTGTGTGTGAATGTGTTTGTGTCCCCCTTCACGGGTTGGACTGTGTGTGGATAGGGAGAATCCTCTGCAGTTCCCTGCGTTGACTCCTTGTGGGCGACCTGGGTCAGAGGCGCATGGTAGGGTCAGATAAAACTCACAGAGAAGAGAAGAGACGAGGAGGGTCTCTTAATGAGTGTTTTGTCTATTGTCATAAACCCCTTCTATCCACGTAGATAAGTGGAGACTATCCTTGTAAATCTGCAGATTTGCTGTACTATTTGTTTTAGAGGCAAGAGGGTATAGGCACTAGTAGAGAAGACTGGCCAGTCATTATGGGCATTAAAATAAGTAAGGGAATGAAGGGTAAGAGGCCTTCAGATAATGCCCAGCGCAAGATGAGCGCTAGAGAATATATGAACCGAAGGTACGGTTCCGCCTATACTGAGCCCCTAGATAAATGGGTAGAATGGACAAAGGGAACAGCTAAACCTTTAAAATCTGAAGGGACTTTTGATTTACAAGTATGGCAAACTTTTCTGCACGATTATGGCCCACTACTGTGCAGTGAAGGAACGTGGAGAATAGCTTGCACATGGGAGACAGAAGCTAAAGTAGCAAATCAAACTGGCTTGACGGAGATGTTTAATAAAAGTACTGCCCAAATTTACTACGTTTGGCCAGAAGACTCTGTAGAAGAGGACCCCCCACCTTATGTGGCTGCCAGTTTGGCTTTAAGGGGTCCAAGCACAAAAGCAAAAGAATTAGATTACATGGAACACACAAAAGATGAGCTGGGCAATATAGTAGAGAGCAGAGGTTTAACAGCCCCGTATCAACCTACAAAGAGGGATTTGTCTCATATCCTAGAAACGGATGATTGGCATAAATCAAAAGGCACATATGCAAAACTAGATCTCTCTGAACTTAAGGCTTTGGCCAGAGAAAGAGAGATAGATTCTGAACTTCCAGGGCAAACCATAATTTCCAAATTGTGGCAGCAAGATGAAGAGAGAAGGAAGGGAGAAACTGCCCCTTCTGCCCCGGTCACAGAGCAATCTGCTTCAGTTTATCCTGTCAGAACCCAATTAGTTTTTGAAGGTAATGCTGTTGACAGTAAGTCTCAAATTAAATGGCATGTACCTTTCAGTCCCCAAGATATGAGAGCCATATTAGAGGGATTGGGAGACCCTAGAAAGAATCCAATTGGGTTTGCAAACAAACTTAGTGCTGCACAGGAAGCATATGAGGCTTCTGCTACTGACATTCATCAGCTTCTTATTAAAGCAGTGGGAAGCAACATGTCTGGCTATATACTTAAGGAATGTGGTGTAGACATCAAAACTCTAGGTAAGATGGTTAGTGGACGGGAGGTTTGTGGGAAATTGAAAGAAAATTTGCCCCAAATATATGGACAAACCAGACATGCTGAATTTATGAATGCTAAGCAAGGGAAAGAGGAAGCAGCAGGGGCTTATTGGAGGCGGTTAAGCGATATGGCTGAGGAAGCAGGCATTAATATAGAGGAAGAGAAGGTGGGAGAAACTGCAAGTCCATCTACGCAACTGGTGAAACAAAGGTTTCTTGATGGTTTAATACCCCAGTTGAAAGAGAAGTTGTTCACAGCAAGGCCTGAGGCAGGCAATATGTCTATTCGAGACGTCCTGCCTATCCTGTTATCCATAGAAAACAGGATTAACCAAAAAGACAGCAAACCCAAGGTTATGTACATGGGGAAGCAGAGAGGAAGAGGAAGAGGAAGAGGCAAAGGCAATTTCAGAAATCATGGCGATCGGGGACCAATCATATGCTACAATTGTGATGGGGAAGGACACATAGCTAAATTCTGCCATCTTCCTGACCGTAGACTAGAAAAGAGCTTAGAAGCACCTCATGCTGATCCCAGTACAAAAGCAGTGGATCAGGCATAGGAAAATGGCATACCAGTATCAATCATGTTAAATAGAGGAGACAATGGTCCCGAGACCAGAGTAAAAGTATTTTTACAAGAACTCCCCTATCCTGGAGGAGAAACAGAATTAACCTGTTTAATAGATACTGGTGCAAGCCGAAGTGTTTTTAATATAGAGGACTTACCTCCAGGATTATTATCTACAAATGTTATCTCTGGTGTTGGCCTAACCGGGACCTCTACTGATTTGGTCGAGTCCAAGCCACTTAAACTCAGGCTAGGACAGCAAACAGAAATTGTCACTAAAGTGTTAGTTTCAGACACAGTTCCTACCAATCTTCTGGGAGCTGACATTTTGAACCAAATTTTAGCAAACATAGACTACACTCCTACAGGAGTCCAAGTGGTCAGTAGTCTGTCAGGAGAAGTTTTAAATTCTGCCTGTGGAGTATTTTTAATCCAAGACTCCACTCCGCCATTTCCACCAGAATTGAAAGTGATTCCCACTGAATTATGGGCCACCAGCAAATATGATGTAGGTCTGCTGGATTGCACCCCAGTCATGATAAAAATAAAACCAGGATCCCATCTCCCACAGATTAAACAGTACCCACTGAGTATTGCTCAGACTGAGGGGATAAAGGATCAAATCACTCAACTGAAAGCAGCACGGGTTGTTGTACCAATTAAGTCCCAAGTCAACACACCCCTGTTCCCAATTGCAAAGAAGCCAAACAAGAAGGGTGGGCAGGTGACATACCGCATGGTGCATGATTTGAGAGCCATTAACAATATAATTGAGGCTGATACCCCGATCGTGCCCAACCCCCACACTTTACTAAGTGGAATACCTGCCTCCAGCACCTACTTTACCGTGATTGATCTTGCAAATGCTTTCTTTTCGGTGCCCCTGCACCCAGATTGCTGGCACCTTTTTTCATTTACCCATGATGCCCAAAAGTTAGCATGGACAAGATTGCCCCAAGGCTGTGTGAGTAGCCCCTCTGAATTTAATACTGCGTTAAAGCAAGTATTGGACAAATGGTCCCCCTCACACCCAAACACAGTTTTGCTTCAGTACATAGACGATTTGCTTATTTGTTCTGATACAAGGGACATTTGTAGCAAAGAAACAGTAAGCCTTCTCATGTTTCTCTATAACAGTAACAACAAAGTTAGCAAAGATAAGCTACAATACTGCCAAGAGAAAGTGATCTTCCTGGGTCACTGCATTTCACATGGAATCCGTCACCTAACCCCAGATCGAGTTAAAACTCTACAAAAATTTGAAAAGCCAAGAAATGTACGGCAACTACGTGCCTTCCTGGGGTTAGTGGGATATTGTAGGGACTGGATTCCGAATGCATCAGAACTTTTGGCTCCTCTATATGAGGCTACCACTAGAAATCCTTTCAACCTCACATGGGAAAATGAATTGCAGATGAAGGAGCTTATTAAAATTTTGTCTGAAGCTCCCGCCATTGGACTTCCTGACTATACTAAAACTTTCTCATTGTTCTGTCATGAAGTCAATGGATTTGCTGCAGGTGTACTCACCCAGCTACATGGAGACAAACAGAGGCCTGTGATGTATGTATCGGCCTCATTAGACCCCGTCATCAAAGGCTCCCCCAGTTGTATGCGAGCCATAGCAGCCTGCATTTTGCTGCTAGACAAAGTAACTGAGCTTGTACTAGATTCTGCTCTGATCCTGTAAGTACCACATGCAGTACAGGAAATCATGAATCAAGTAAATACCAGACATGTGTCTGCCAGTAGATTTGACAAGTACCAGTCTGCTCTTTTTGCTCCATCGAATTTAACAATCAAACGATGTGTTACTTTAAATCCGGCAACTCTTCTTCCTATAATTGATGAGGAAGATGCAACAAATGGTACTGATGTAGAACCCGAGAGTTTCTCTCATGATTGTATGGCTCTGATGGAGGTAGAAAGGGCCTCTGTCACACCAGCAAAAGATGAGCCTTTATCAGATTGTGACACACACTTATTTGTAGATGGTTCCAGATTTTACACTGATGATGGTCAGCCACACACAGGGTTTGCTGTAACCACTACAGACACCATTTTACATCAGGAAGCATTGATACCCCAGATGTCAGCACAGGAAGCGGAGTTGTGTGCTGTAGTCAAAGCATGTCATCTCCTAGAGAATCAAAGGGGAAACATTTACACTGACAGCAGATATGCATTTGGAATAGCTCACGAATTTGGGCCTATCTGGAAAGCACGGAATTTTCTGACTAGTGCAGGGAAGCCAGTGAGACATGCAAAACTCATAGAGCGGCTATTTGAGGCCTTTCAGAAACCAGCAGAAGTTGCCATCTTGAAGGTAAAAGGGCATGCAAGGGGAAATGACATGACAGCCAGAGGAAATGCTTTGGCGGACCAAGCGGCAAAGGGTTCTGCCCTTATGGCATTTGGAGTCACACCCACTGTAGGGGTCGCCCAGGTAGCGGGGTCAGATTCCCCTCATCAAGAGCAGTGGGATGTAGAAACTCTAATTCAGTTGCAGAACCAGGCCCCTGATGAAGAGAAGGATAAGTGTATAAAATGTAATGCTACCCAAAATCAGCAGGGCCTGTGGAGCGCTGACAACAGGTGGTGTCTACCCAGGAGTTTGTACCCAGTTTTAGCACAACTGGCACATGGCGTCAGTCATCTTGCTAAGGGCGCGATGGTGGCACTTACTGACTGCTATTGGATAGCACCTGGATTTAGTGCATTTGCAGCCAGGTTTTGTGCTTCATGTCTCACTTGTGCTCTGCACAATGCAGGAAGGCCTGTCCATGTTCCCCAAAGGCATTCTCCTAAGCCAGATTTCCCTTTCCAAAGAATTCAAATAGACTACATTCAGATGCCCAGAATAGGCACCTATGAGT
The DNA here is from genome assembly GCA_028564925.1 of Lithobates sylvaticus. NCBI lineage: Eukaryota > Metazoa > Chordata > Amphibia > Anura > Ranidae > Lithobates > Lithobates sylvaticus. Next base: position 790,650,813 of record CM053026.1, read on the forward strand.
TCGCTTTAGTTTGCATTGACATGTTTTCGAGCTGGCCTGAATGCTGGCCAGTAGCCAAAGCAAATACAAAAACAACAGCAAAGAAAATTTTGAATGAAATAGTTTGTAGATATGGAGTTCCTGAAGCTATTGAGAGTGACAGAGGAACCCATTTTACTGGGGAAGTAATGAAAGAGGTAATGGAAGCCCTTCACATACAGCAAGCTTTCCATACACCTTATCATCCACAAAGTAGTGGTAAAGTTGAGAGACTTAATGGAATTTTGAAAAACAGATGTGCAAAAATTAAAGCAGATACGGGAAAAGGATGGGTGGAAGCTTTGCCATTAGCCCTATATTCTGTACGAACTACCCCTAAACAACCTCATGGGCTGTCCCCCTATGAGAATTTATTTGGAGGGCCACCCAAAACAGGGCTATATTTTCCCCAACAGTTGCAGGCTTCTCACTCTAGTCTGTTAGAATATGTTCAGATTTTGCAAATAACATTGAATAAAATACATGAAGGTGTTTATAAATCTATCCCCGACCCAGATTCTGTTTCAGGTATTCACAGAATCCAGCCAGGTGACTGGGTAGTGGTCAAGCGACACGTCAGAAAGCCACTAGAACCAAAATTTGACGGACCACATTTGGTGCTTTTGACGACCAGTTCCGCTGTCAAGTTGGAAGGAAAGCCCACCTGGATTCACGCCAGTCACTGCAAGAAAATCCTGAAGTGATGATATCCTTTGAAAAAATTATGATAATGTTTCTTTTCTTTTTGTTGTTTGTGAGAACTGAGACATGGGAAAATAACCCTTTCATCCAAATGTTAAAATTGTATGCAACCCATAGCAACGCTAGTAACTGCTGGGTGTGTTCTCACCTAAATCCCCAAACAGGAACAATACCCATGATAGCAGTGCCTCTCAAATTCACTGATCTAAACAGGACCAGAATAAATGGCTCATACATGGTCTCCACAGCTAATGAGCACAGATCAGTGACTTTGATGGTTTCAAAACAGATAGGCACTCCACAGATTTGTTTAAACATTACATGCCCATTTAAAACTAAATGTACACGGTTGGGCAATTCAGATTGCACCGGAGCAAAAATTACAGTTTATGGAGGAAACTATGGTCAATATTATCATATCCCAGATCCAGAACTAAATAGAACCCTTTATAGTACAAATTGCTCACAGTTCCCAATATGTCAAAATATCGGTTACCTGGGGTTCCAGGTTATTGCTTCCAGTTATTTAGAAGCAGGCATACCATCCATACGTAGAGGGTTATATTATATATGTGGAAATAAAGCTTACGCCTGGCTTCCTGCTAATGTTACAGGTACATGTTATATTGGGAAGTTAGCACCTGCTTTGGCTGTTCGCAAAGATACAGTGCGTCCAGATCAAAGTCCAGAATACCCTTTAGTGTTCAAAAGAGAGCTGTTCACTGAAGGTGACATGGCATGGTCATGGTTCCCTTCCTGGACAGGATGGGGAATTGAAGCAATGAAAAGAATAAATAATTACACTAGAATTGTAGATGAAATTATTAACCTTACAACCACTGATATAGGTTTATTAAGTGAAGAAATGGCTCAGATTAAAAAAGTAGTATTAGAGCACAGATTAACTCTAAATTATCTCACTGCAGCTCAAGGTGGGATGTGTAAGTTGTTTCGCACTGACTGTTGTATATACATTTCTGATAATGAGGACATTATTAAAGGGCATCTTGCTAAGATAAGAGAACTACAGAATAAGGCCAGAGATATTGCTAAAGATGGATGGAACCCCTTTAAGGGTTTAGGAGGTGTTGGTGATTTTTTATATAGCATAGCAACATGGTTACAGAAACTAGGCGCTTACATTGTGATGTTCCTATTTCTCATATTTGTCATTTACTTCCTCATCAGGCTGTGCCTCTGTGTGACTACCCGCTGTATCAACAAATTGTCCACCAGCCCTGATGAACCCGTTGTTATGAGAAAGCTAGGAGAGAACTGAACAGGACGCCGCCTCTCTGCGCCAATGTAACAGGAGTTACCAGCAATCGGCTGAATGTAACGCGGAGAATAATGGTGTCAAATAAACAAAAGGGAGGAAATGACATGGACATTCGTTGTACTGTTCATTTAAGCACAAGAGACTCCATTTTGTTCTCACTGTTGAAATGTGTTCTGTAACCTTCACCTAACACACAGACACATCTCCTCTAGAAACTCTCTACTCCCCCCCCCCCCTATCCATGTTTTACTTTTGCAATTGTTCTATTCGCTAGCTTTTAATAATATATTTCTATTTGTTTAGCTTTTAATAACGTATTTCTATTTGTTAGTTTTTAATAACATCTCACACCACCCCTTTCTTATCTGTGTATAAAATAACATGTAATAATAAATTTCGTCAGAACGGACATTTTAAACACAGTGATTGATTCCTGTGAATCTGTTCCTGCAGCTGCAGTATTAACTTTTATTTTAGAGTCCCAATCAGAAATTAGTCATAACAGGTCTTCCCACCCTGTAGACCACCTATCGCCGTTTGAACTTCCTCAAGGGATATATCGCTGTCCAGAGTAGATCTAGCCCCGTCCGACAGGACCGGGAAGGGTATGGCATCCAGGTAGGCCTGAAGCACGGCAGAGGACGAGGTGGCCCTGGAGGAATAAACCCCCTGGAAAAACTCCAGAAACCTTCCATTTATACCTTCAGGGGAGGACACCAACTGACCCTGAGCGTCACGTATAGAGGCAATGTGGGTGGATGATGATTGAGCCCTGGCAAGCCAGGCCAGCATCCTACCATTTTTACCTCCATGCTCAAACACTCTTTGTTTAGAGTATAAAATAGCTTTATGTGTCTGTTCAATATTGTGTAGAGAGAGCTCCCGCAAGGTATTTTGCCAAGCGTGGTAGGTGGCGTCACTAGGGGAGCGGATGTATGTCTCCTCGCATCTGGCCGCCCTCCCCTCCAAGGCCTCCTGAGAACCAGCCGACTCCCTGACCACAGCGAAATTCTTGAGATGTACACCCCTCTCAGCAGAGATTTAAATGCATCCCACACAATGTTAATATCAGTAGATCCCTCATTCTCAGTCCAGTAATTACAAATAGTTTCCAATATTGGTTCTTGTAACCTTTCGTCCAGAGCCCAGAACCTGGACAGACGCCATAGTTTTACCCCGGGGGACCTTGCTAGGGAAATTGTGAGGTGTAAAGGGGCGTGATCTGATATGCCCCTAGGCAGATGCTCAGCTCCCCTCGTCCACCTCAGCGCCCCAGAGGAGGCGTATGCTAGGTCTATACGGGATAGGGCCCTGTGTGAGGAAGAGTGGCAAGTATATTGCCTATCATGAGGGTGAAACTGGCGCCACACATCCGTGAGAGCATGTGTGTTGGCCCAGCTTTGTAGAGCAGATGTGGAGCGGCCTCCTGGGTGCAGTCTGTCCAAGTTCTGGGATGGTACCATATTATAGTCCCCAAAGAGGAAGATATCCGGAGTATTAAATTCTAGTACAATTTGCATAATGGCATACAGCACTTCGATATCGGCCGGCGGAGGGAGATACAAGCCCACCAGAACCAATTTTTTCTCATGGAGAATAACATGTAAAATTATATACTTGCCCCCAGGGTCTATACGGACCTCTAGTATCTGAAGTGGGAGAGACCTGCGAAACAAGACACTCACCCCCCCTGGTGTAGGAAGAATATGTGGAGTGGTAGTGAGTGCCCACCCATGCCCTCCTGAGACCCAAGATCTTATTACCAGTTAGGTGGGTCTCCTGGAGTATACAAATGTGAGGATTGTACTTCTGTAGGTATTTAAAAACCAGCGATCGCTTAACTGCCGAGTTCAAACCTCTAACATTCCAAGAAATTATGGAGATGTTAGCCATAGTCGGTGAGAGTCAAGAAGTGTCACGACTCGCAAGCCCCCCCGTACCCCCACCCTCCCAACAAAGCACCCCGCCCATCCGGTGCCCATGGTCACATGCAATTCTAGTGGTTTGTAAAATACTGCACATTCTATCAAACATAACATTAGGTATACACTGAGCATATTAGTTGTCCTTCTGTTACCTTGGTACAAGAGCTCCTGAAAAAAAAGAAAAACATAGAGAACAACATGTCCCCTCATCTGCAACAGCAGAAACCTTACCCCCCCTCCCCGCACCCCCCATCAAACATTGGAGGTGCTTCATGTCCCAAACCCCAACTTGTAGATATATCAAAAAGAGCGTGTAGTTGGTGCGAAAGGCACTGTCGCTAGACCAGTAGAGATGCTGGTGTGTTCCGACCTGACATATTCACCCGGGCAGGCCCAGGGGCACACATCTTGTTTGACCACGCAGACAGTATGTAATAGACACAGAACGCTGGCGTAGGTAGGAACGACCTCAGATAACCATAGCAGAGGAAGTGATAGATAGGGACAACAAGGAACAATGGATGGTGACAAGGCACTAACTGGGGCCAAGCCCCCCCAGGAATGCAGGATGTGAGGTATGCTGCCTCTCCCTGATGCCAGTCTGGTAGTTCCTGTGCAGGTCAGGAGATAAACTGTGTGTCACATAGTGGTCACTAGTAGAGGCCCGCCATGACAGTACTGTACGGAGGTAATGCAGGGGGGGACGGAGCAGCTCCTTCAGGAACTAACAGCTCGGAACCCAAACACGTGAAGGAGATGAGCCACAACCCTCCCCCCACACTATAGTGTAAAGTAAAAGCCGCTAGACTCCTGCAGCATGACCCGACCGTTACTCAGCCAGCACCCCCGCCTCATCCATTTCCCACGTGGGCGAAGAATGTCTCAGGGCCTGCAGTAGGGCCAGTCCGTAGACAATGGGAGATAACAGCTAGCACAAGTTCCATGGGGGGTATGCCCAAAAACACTTACTTGCCGTGTCCACGATCGTCACCATGTATCAGTCGCCATCAATAAAACAGTTTTGTTCCATACCCTCCAGCAAAGTAGGTACAACTCACAGCAATGCTAGCGGTTGGGAGGCAGCGATTCAAGCCAGGCTGTGGCGTCCCGGGGTGTAGTAAAGAACCGCACGGTTTCCCCATCTTGAACCCGCAATTTGGCTGGGGATAGAACACTATACTTGATGTTCTTGGCCCGCAGTCCCACCTTGACTTGATCGAAGGACCTTCGGAGCTTCTGAGTCTCCATGGAGTAGTCCGGGAAGAAGAGCAAGTTGCCATTTTGATACTTCAGCTCCCCCGCCTTGCGGGCCGATCGAAGGATCTCATCTCGATCCCTGAAGTTCAGCATCCTAAAAATCAGGGTGCACGGCCGGGAGCCAGGTGGACCAGGGACCGGAGGGATGCGATGAGCGCATTCCACCGTGTAGTAGGGGGAGAACTGCGCCGCCGGCAAGAGGGATTTCAGAAGTTCTTCAACGAACACCGTGGGGTTCTTCCCCTCCACCCCCTCCGGGAGGCCGACGATCCTCAAATTGTTCCTCCGATTCCTATTTTCGGCGTCGTCCACTTTGTACTCCAGAGCCCGGACCCTGGTTTGCAGTGTGCGGATGGAGGCCGTGTGTTCATGTACAGCGTCCTCCGCCAGGCCTACTCTCTGCTCCGCCTCCGAGACCCATGAACGGACCTTGTCCAGGTCCTGCCGAATAAGGCCCATGTCGAGCTGCACTGCCTCGATCTTGTTGGTCAGGGTGGCCTGGCAGGTAGCTATGGCCGCCATCACTTCTTGAAAGCCCAGCTGCGTCTCGGCTGGCTGTTCCCCTGCCTCCGTCTGCGACGCCATATTGCGCGCCTGCTTGGGGAAGGCCGCCGCGTGGTGGGATTCTTGCGGGACTAATGCTTCAGCCCCAGATGGAAAATGAAGCTTCTTCCCCTTGCGCCTCGTTCTGTAGGACATCCGGAGTCAGTCAGGTTAGAAATTACAACCGATAACCGGTCAAAAAAACAGGATAAATTGCCGGAATCCAGCAGAGCTCTAGATCATGCGTCCTCTCAGGTCTCCATCCAAGCCACGCCCCCTCAGATCTCATATTTACACAAAAATACAATAAAAAATTATTCTTCTCCCCCACCCAAAAAAAAACCCCTTTAAGATTGGAGGGCAGAAGTGGACCTGATCGTCTCCACCGCCTCTTTGGCCCCTGATAAAAGTGAACTTGCGGCAAGTCCGCCGCAGTAACCAATTTTATCTGAAAGAGGACCGCCCGCTGAAGAAGATACCGGGGTTATGGCAGCTATCTGCTGCCATAACAATGGTGGTCCTCTTCAAACAGCCGACATATAACTGCGGCGGGTGGTCCTTCCTTAAGTTTTTAAGGGAACAGGTTTCTTTTTTTTAACAAACGCTTTCAATAAAAATAGGTTTGTTTTTCTCTTTATAATATATAGCAAATAATTTATTTTCACTACTCTTTTCTAAGTTCCAACCTAGTTACTAACTTACTGTTACTGGTGGTTGTCTGATTGTAGTGGCGTTCAGATACTAAGATCAGATGCATTTCCAAATATAGTAGTAATAGAATAAACAATTATAGGTTACAATACTAACAGTGGGGTCTATTTACTAAAGGAAAATACACTTTCCACTACAAGTGCACTTGGAAGTGCAGTCGCTGTAGATCTGAGGGGGACAGTCATGCAAGGGAAAAAAAAAACAGAATGTTTGTTTGTACACAATTGGAAGATAAAATCAGCAGAGCTTCCCCTCAAGTCAGAGTTTCTCCTCAGATTTACAGCGACTGCACTTCTGGGGAGGACTTCCCCTCCAGCTGTTTGTAATAACAGACAAGCGGCTGCTTAGCCACATTGGTTGTTAAAAAACGGCACCGGACGGGTGATGTCTGCCGCTGCAAGCATCACCCGAGTACAACACCTTGAAGCACTATATTGGTAAGTTTGTCAACGATAACGATTATTGCAAAAAAAGGGGCCACCAATATAATCGGTAGACCCCTAGTTTGGGGTGTGTGCTGTGTGTATGAACTTAAAAATGGATGGTTGTAGCTTTTTTTATGTGTTTGTGAACTTAGTGTGGATGATGGTGCCTTGTGTCCTTTTTTCTTTATATTGGCAGCTTGCGTATTCTAGTACTTACGTTGAGGAGAAATGGGGCGTTGCTTCTGGCAGAAGGAGCTGATGCTGGAGGGTCTGGGATATGGCAGCTCAGGCTTTCTGTTAAAGATAGAATAAAGAGTTATGGTAACCACTTCTGGACCAAGCCTATTTATGACAGTTATTGTTTACAATTTAAAATCAAAACTTTTTTCTAGAAAATTACTGAGAACCACAAACATTATATATATATATATATATACAGTGGTGTGAAAAAGTGTTTGCCCCCTTCCTCATTTCCTGTTCCTTTGCATGTTTGTCACACTTAAGTGTTTCGGAACATCAAACCAATTTAAACAATAGTCAAGGACAACACAAGTAAACACAAAATGCAATTTGTAAATGAAGGTGTTTATTATTAAAGGTGAAAAAAATCCAAACCATCATGGCCCTGTGTGAAAAAGTGATTGCCCCCCTTCTTAAAACATACTATAACTGTGGTT
>CM053026.1:790658849-790679991 GCA_028564925.1 Lithobates sylvaticus
AGTGTCTAAATGCAAGCTTGTCAAAGCTGTTGGCTCTCCAACTTCTGCCTTTCAGCCTGGTGGATTCTGCCCCCTTCCGTGAATTCACACAATGTGCTGTACCACAATGGCAGGTTCCCAGTCGCTACTACTTTTCACGTAAGGTCATTCCATCTCTCTACCATCACATGGAAGGGAATGTTCTGGGATCATTGGGCAAGGTAGTCAGCCGTAAAATCCACCTTACTGCTGACACGTGGTCCAGCAAGCATGGGCAGGGATAATATATTTCATTCACAGCACACTGCGTAAGGATGCTTGCAACTCGAAAGGATGCAGGACAGGGCTTGGTGCTGCAGCTTGTTGTGACCCCACATCTCCATACAGCTGGGGGTCATGATGCCAAACTTGTGAGCTCTACCCTCTCCTCCTCCGCCACCTCCATGCCCTCCTCTGCAGAATTATCCTATGAACATCAGGTACCCCCTAAGCACTCAAAGGGCTATTCCATATGTCAAATAATATACAAAAGAGCAGCGCCAATATTATTATTCCATAAGTCAGGCTAAAATGTGCCATGCAGTGCATCAGCTGGTGTGTTTTGGGGACAGAAACCACACCGGAGCAGAGATTCTTACCGCTCTGCAGGGACAGGCCCAGAGGTGGTTCAAACCACACCAGCTCGAGCCAGGAATGGTGGTGTGCGATAATGGCTCAAACCTCCTGTCCGCCCTTAGACATGGAAAGTTGACACATGTGCCATGCCTGACACATATCCTCAGATTGGTTGTGCAGCATTTCCTAAATACGTACCCAGGGTTGCAAGATGTGCTAAAGCTGGCCAGAAGAGTCTGTAGCCATTTCAGACAGTCATACACAGCCAGTGCTTTGTTGGCTGAAATTCAGCGGTAATTCCACCTGCCCGTAAACCACCTGATTTGTGACATGCCCACCAGGTGGAACTCGACTTTGGCAATGCTGCAGCAGCTATACAACATGCCGCAGAGGGCCATCAATGAGTACCTGTGTGAGTAGGGCACGACGACAGGCTCAGACCGCCTCTGCTTTTTTCCCCCCACACCAATGGCTGATCATTAAGGATGCATGCACTGTATTGTCACCATTTGAGGAGGCCACAAGTATGGTGAGCTGTGACAGTGCATGCATCAGTGACAATCCCTGTTGTGTTCCTGCTGGAGCAGACTCTGCATGGCATTATGGATAGGGCACTGGAGGCAGAGCAGCAGGAGGAAGAGGAGGACTTCCTTTCCTCTCAAGGCCCACTTTATCCAGACACCATCATTCCTATGTCACAGAAATTACAGGAGTAGAGGGGAGGAGGAGGATTCTGGCACTTTCATAGGCTTCGAAGAAGAGGAAGACATGCGTCAATCTGTAAGCGAATGCTTCCAACCCCAGGACCCTTGGGTGTAGTACATGGCTGGGAGGAGGAAGTTCCAGATGCTATCATCCTGAGTGACCCAGAGGAGTCTCACTCTGCTTCTCAAGCCTCTGCAAATTTGAGGCGCATGGGCAACCTCATGCTTCAAAGGTTTGTAAAGGTTTGTTTTTTTATGTTCTAAATAGGTTCCTTTAAGCTAGTGCATTGTTGGTTCACTTATCTTTTCCTTCAATTTCCCTTCTAAATGTTTTTTTCTTTGTTTTCTTTGTCTGAATTTCTCACTTCCTGTTACTCCTCAGTAAGCTGTTCAGTAAGCTCTTCTGGCTGACTAAACACCGCTCGGATGATGGTGTGAAGTTTACTGAGGAGAAATAGGAAGTGAGAAATTCAGACAAAGAAAAAAAAACATTTAGAAGGAAAATCGAAGGAAAAGGTAAGTGAACCATCAATGCACTAGCTTAACCACTTCAGCCCCGGACCATTTGGCAGCCAAAGGACCAGAGGTCTTTTTTCAATTTCGCACTGCACTGCTTTAACTGGTAATTGCGCGGTCATGCAATGTTGTAACCAAATGAAATTTGCGTCCTTTTCTTCCCACAAATAGAGCTTTCTTTTGATGGTATTTGATTGCCTCTGTGATTTTTATTTTTTGCGCTATAAACGGAAAAAGACCGCAAATTTTGAAAAAAAAAAAGATATTTTCTACTTTTTGTTATAAGAAAAATCCAATAAACTCAATTTTAGTCAAACATTTGGGCCAAAATGTATTCAGCCACATGTCTTTAGTAAAAAAAATGCCAATAAGCGTATATTTATTGGTTTGCGCAAAAGTTATAGCGTCTACAAACTAGAGTACATTTTCTGGAATTTACACCGCTTTTAATTTATGACTGCCTATCTCATTTCTTGAGGTGCTAAAATGGCAGGGAAGTACAAAACCCCCCCAAATGACCCCATTTTGGAAAGTAGACACCCCAAGCTATTTGCTGAGAGGCATGTTGAGCCCATTGAATATTTTTTTTTTTTAGTCCCAAGTGATTGAATAAAGACAAAAAAAAATGTATTCAAAAAGTTGTCACTAAATGATATATTGCTCACACATGCCATGGTTATATGTGGAATTGCACCCCAAAATACATTTTACTGCTTCTCCTGAGTATGGGGATACCACATGTGTGGGACTTTTTGGGAGCCTAGCCGCGTACGGGGCCCCGAAACCCAAGCACCGCCTTCACCATTTCTAAAGCCCCATACACACGGTCGGATTTTCCGATGGATTCTGTCCTACCAGACAATGTTGTCGGAAATTCCAACCGTGTGTAGGCACCATCGGACAGTTTCCATCGGATTGTCCGACGGACAAAGTCCTATCTCCTGCTGGATAGATTTTTTGACAACAAAGTCCGATCACACCAAATCCAATCGTGTGTAGCGAATTCCGACGGACAAAGTGCTACGCATGCTCAGATCACATTACAAGACCAAAGCTATTGGCTACTAGCCTCTACGTAGTCCCGTCGTAGGCAACAAACGTCACCACATTCAGAATGACCTGGTCCTCGGATAATCCGCGCGTGTGTATGGGGCTTAAGGGTGCAAATTTTTGATTTCACTCCTCACTACCTATCAGTTTCGAAGGCCATAAAATGCCAAAATAGCACAAAACCCCCCCAAATGACCCCATTTTGGAAATTAGACACCCCAAGCTTTTTGCTGAGAGGCATGTTGAGTTCATGGAATATTTTATATTTTGCCACAAGTTGCGGGAATATTACAAACTTTTTTTTTTTTGCCCAAAGTTGTCACTAAATGATATATTGCCCACACATGCCATGGGCATATGTGGAATTACACCCCAAAATACATTCTGCTGCTTCTCCTGAGTAGGGATGGGCCCGGTGCTCGATGCGAACCCACGTTCGCATCGAGCACCGGGCGTTCGCTCGCTCGGCGAGCCCAGAACTATTTTGGCCGCTCGCATCACGTTCGTGTGATGCGAGCGGCCCCGCAATGCATTGCGGCCGGCGCGGCCGACGCAGTGCATTGCTGGCTGATGATTGGCCAAGCATGCACTGTGACCCCGCATGCTTGGCCAATCACAGCCCCGGAAACTCGAAGAGCCATAATTGGCTACAGGCAGGACGCCTGTAGCCAATTACAGCTCAGGGGCTGTAGTACACGCCCCCCCCTATAAAACGCCGCCACGCCGTCTGCGCCGGTCACATGCTGTTCCGGCGCAGATTGAGCAGGCTGATTCTGTGACACTCTGCTGCATTTAGATAGTTAGAGAGATTCACTTACAGAGATTGAGTTAGATAGATTCAGTTACAAAGATTGATTGAGAAAGAGGGGCTTGTAGTGTGCTCGTGGCAGGCAGGCAGAGCTCCTATATTTTGTTACCAGAAGCACCTATAGGACTTGTAGTGTGTTCGTGGCAGGCAGGCAGAGCTCCTATATTTTGTTACCAGAAGCACCTATAGGACTTGTAGTGTGTTCGTGGCAGGCAGGCAGAGCTCCTATATTTTGTTACCAGAAGCACCTATAGGACTTGTAGTGTGTTCGTGGCAGGCAGGCAGAGCTCCTATATTTTGTTACCAGAAGCACCTATAGGACTTGTAGTGTGTTCGTGGCAGGCAGGCAGAGCTCCTATATTTTGTTCCCAGAGGCACCTATAGGACTTGAAGTGTGTTAGTCCCATTACACACACAGAGCTATATTTTCTTCCCAGAAGCACCTATAGGACTTGAAGTGTGTTAGTCCCATTACACACACAGAGCTATATTTTCTTCCCAGAAGCACCTATAGGACTTGAAGTGTGTTAGTCCCATTACACACACAGAGCTATATTTTCTTCCCAGAAGCACCTATAGGACTTGAAGTGTGTTAGTCCCATCACACACACAGAGCTATATTTTGTTCCCAGAAGCACCTATAGGACTTGAAGTGTGTTAGTCCCATCACACACACAGAGCTATATTTTGTTCCCAGAAGCACCTATAGGACTTGAAGTGTGTTAGTCCCATCACACACACAGAGCTATATTTTGTTCCCAGAAGCACCTATAGGACTTGAAGTGTGTTAGTCCCATTACACACACAGAGCTATATTTTCTTCCCAGAAGCACCTATAGGACTTGAAGTGTGTTAGTCCCATTACACACACAGAGCTATATTTTGTTCCCAGAAGCACCTATAGGACTTGAAGTGTGTTAGTCCCATTACACACACAGAGCTATATTTTCTTCCCAGAAGCACCTATAGGACTTGAAGTGTGTTAGTCCCATTACACACACAGAGCTATATTTTGTTCCCAGAAGCACCTATAGGACTTGAAGTGTGTTAGTCCCATTACACACACAGAGCTATATTTTCTTCCCAGAAGCACCTATAGGACTTGAAGTGTGTTAGTCCCATTACACACACAGAGCTATATTTTCTTCCCAGAAGCACCTATAGGACTTGAAGTGTGTTAGTCCCATCACACACACAGAGCTATATTTTGTTCCCAGAAGCACCTATAGGACTTGAAGTGTGTTAGTCCCATCACACACACAGAGCTATATTTTGTTCCCAGAAGCACCTATAGGACTTGAAGTGTGTTAGTCCCATCACACACACAGAGCTATATTTTGTTCCCAGAAGCACCTATAGGACTTGAAGTGTGTTAGTCCCATTACACACACAGAGCTATATTTTCTTCCCAGAAGCAGCTATAGGACTTGAAGTGTGTTAGTCCCATTACACACACAGAGCTATATTTTCTTCCCAGAAGCACCTATAGGACTTGAAGTGTGTTAGTCCCATTACACACACAGAGCTATATTTTCTTCCCAGAAGCACCTATAGGACTTGAAGTGTGTTAGTCCCATTACACACACAGAGCTATATTTTCTTCCCAGAAGCACCTATAGGACTTGAAGTGTGTTAGTCCCATCACACACACAGAGCTATATTTTGTTCCCAGAAGCACCTATAGGACTTGAAGTGTGTTAGTCCCATCACACACACAGAGCTATATTTTGTTCCCAGAAGCACCTATAGGACTTGAAGTGTGTTAGTCCCATTACACACACAGAGCTATATTTTGTTCCCAGAAGCACCTATAGGACTTGAAGTGTGTTAGTCCCATTACACACACAGAGCTATATTTTCTTCCCAGAAGCACCTATAGGACTTGAAGTGTGTTAGTCCCATCACACACACAGAGCTATATTTTGTTCCCAGAAGCACCTATAGGACTTGAAGTGTGTTAGTCCCATTACACACACAGAGCTATATTTTCTTCCCAGAAGCACCTATAGGACTTGAAGTGTGTTAGTCCCATTACACACACAGAGCTATATTTTCTTCCCAGAAGCACCTATAGGACTTGAAGTGTGTTAGTCCCATTACACACACAGAGCTATATTTTGTTCCCAGAAGCACCTATAGGACTTGAAGTGTGTTAGTCCCATTACACACACAGAGCTATATTTTCTTCCCAGAAGCACCTATAGGACTTGAAGTGTGTTAGTCCCATCACACACACAGAGCTATATTTTGTTCCCAGAAGCACCTATAGGACTTGAAGTGTGTTAGTCCCATCACACACACAGAGCTATATTTTGTTCCCAGAAGCACCTATAGGACTTGAAGTGTGTTAGTCCCATCACACACACAGAGCTATATTTTCTTCCCAGAAGCACCTATAGGACTTGAAGTGTGTTAGTCCCATTACACACACAGAGCTATATTTTCTTCCCAGAAGCACCTATAGGACTTGAAGTGTGTTAGTCCCATCACACACACAGAGCTATATTTTGTTCCCAGAGGCACCTATAGGACTTGAAGTGTGTTAGTCCCATTACACACACAGAGCTATATTTTCTTCCCAGAAGCACCTATAGGACTTGAAGTGTGTTAGTCCCATCACACACACAGAGCTATATTTTCTTCCCAGAAGCACCTATAGGACTTGAAGTGTGTTAGTCCCATCACACACACAGAGCTATATTTTCTTCCCAGAAGCACCTATAGGACTTGAAGTGTGTTAGTCCCATCACACAGAGCTCCTCTATTTTCTTTGCAGAAGCACCCATAGGACTTCTAGTGTGTTAGTGGCATCACACAGAGCTCCTATATATTCTTCTCAGCAGCACCCACAGGACTTCTAGTGTGTTAGTGGCATCACACAGAGCTCCTCTATTTTCTTTGCATAAGCACCCACAGGACTTCTAGTGTGTTAGTGGCATCACACAGAGCTCCTCTATTTTCTTTGCAGAAGCACCCACAGGACTTCTAGTGTGTTAGTGGCATCACACAGAGCTCCTCTATTTTCTTTGCATAAGCACCCACAGGACTTCTAGTGTGTTAGTGGCATCACACAGAGCTCCTCTATTTTCTTTGCAGAAGCACCCACAGGACTTCTAGTGTGTTAGTGGCATCACACAGAGCTCCTCTATTTTCTTTGCATAAGCACCCACAGGACTTCTAGTGTGTTAGTGGCATCACACAGAGCTCCTCTATTTTCTTTGCATAAGCACCCACAGGACTTCTAGTGTGTTAGTGGCATCACACAGAGCTCCTCTATTTTCTTTGCAGAAGCACCCATAGGACTTCTAGTGTGTTAGTGGCATCACACAGAGCTCCTATATATTCTTCTCAGCAGCACCCACAGGACTTCTAGTGTGTTAGTGGCATCACACAGAGCGCCTCTATTTTCTTTGCATAAGCACCCACAGGACTTCTAGTGTGTTAGTGGCATCACACAGAGCTCCTCTATTTTCTTTGCAGAAGCACCCACAGGACTTCTAGTGTGTTAGTGGCATCACACAGAGCTCCTATATATTCTTCTCAGCAGCACCCACAGGACTTCTAGTGTGTTAGTGGCATCACACAGAGCTCCTCTATTTTCTTTGCATAAGCACCCACAGGACTTCTAGTGTGTTAGTGGCATCACACAGAGCTCCTCTATTTTCTTTGCAGAAGCACCCACAGGACTTCTAGTGTGTTAGTGGCATCACACAGAGCTCCTCTATTTTCTTTGCATAAGCACCCACAGGACTTCTAGTGTGTTAGTGGCATCACACAGAGCTCCTCTATTTTCTTTGCAGAAGCACCCACAGGACTTCTAGTGTGTTAGTGGCATCACACAGAGCTCCTCTATTTTCTTTGCATAAGCACCCACAGGACTTCTAGTGTGTTAGTGGCATCACACAGAGCTCCTCTATTTTCTTTGCATAAGCACCCACAGGACTTCTAGTGTGTTAGTGGCATCACACAGAGCTCCTCTATTTTCTTTGCATAAGCACCCACAGGACTTCTAGTGTGTTAGTGGCATCACACAGAGCTCCTCTATTTTCTTTGCAGAAGCACCCATAGGACTTCTAGTGTGTTAGTGGCATCACACAGAGCTCCTATATTTTCTTCTCAGCAGCACCCACAGGACTACCGACTACAATGGCTGGAAGACCGCCAAGGGGAGGCAGAGCGTGCAGAGCCAAGAACACAGGGCAGGCAGGCTCTGTTTCTAGTGGACGTGGCCGTGGACGTGGACGTGGTCGTGCATCGTCATCAGCACGTGGCCATGGGACACGCGCGTCTTTGTTTTCGGCAGCTGGACATGTGGAGCCGCATCATGCTGAAGGCTTGGTAGAATGGATGACCAAGCCCTCCTCATCCTCCTCATCCTCTCTCACCCAGGCTCAGGGTACTGACAGAGCATCATCAGCCACCCCTTCCCTAGACCCACCATGTCCTCCTGAGGAGTCCCCCGAACTCTTTGAGCACAGTGTTGGGTACATGCTCCAGGAGGATGCCCAACGATTCGAAGGCTCGGATGACGATACCCAGCTTGAGGAATCTGGCAGTACAGTTCCACCAGCTGCAGCTTACTGCCAGGTTTGCTCTAGTGGTGAAGAGGGAGGGGGATGATGAGGTCACTGACTCCACGTGGGTGCCTCAAGGGAGAGAGGATGAGGAGGAGGACGAGGAGGAGGAGGATGCGGCGTCACATGTCCAACGAGGCAGGATGCCCCCTGGAGGCCAGGTAGAGGCCAGCACAGCAACTGTACAACACCGCAGAGCTCCGCCTGTGCAGGGC
Organism: Lithobates sylvaticus; assembly: GCA_028564925.1. Taxonomy (NCBI): domain Eukaryota; kingdom Metazoa; phylum Chordata; class Amphibia; order Anura; family Ranidae; genus Lithobates; species Lithobates sylvaticus. Next base: position 790,667,311 of record CM053026.1, read on the forward strand.
GCTGCCTCTGCACGTTATCAGAAAAGTTCTTTGGTGTGGGCCTTTTTTGAGACGAGTGCAGCAGATCGCACCACTGCTATTTGCAATATTTGTCTCAAGCGTATCTCGCGTGGCCAAAACATCAGCCGCTTGGGCACGACAAGCATGACCAGACATATGGCGACCTGCCATGCAGCTCGTTGGCAGGCACACATAAAAGACCCACACCAAAGAACTAAGCGGACCTCTCCTTGCTCCTCCTCAGCTGGGATCTCCATCCCCACTACACCTTCAGTCCTCTCTGAAAGCTGCTCTGAGAGGACTGAAGGTGTAGAATTCGGTGTGTCACAACCAAGTACTTGCAGTACACCGACGTCCGAATGCAGCAGGCAAATTTCCCTGCCCCAGCTGCTGGACCGTAGAAAGAAGTACACTCCCAGCCATCCACATGCCCAGCGGTTGAATGCTAGCCTTGCTAAATTGCTAGCACTTCAACTGCTGCCTTTTCAGTTGGTAGACTCGGCCCCCTTCCGTGAGTTTGTTCAATGTGCGGTTCCTCAGTGGCAGGTTCCCAAACGCCACTTTTTCTCGCGGAAGGCGATTCCGTCTCTCTACCGGCATGTGGAGGGCAATGTCCATGCCTCGCTGGACAGGGCGGTCAGCGGTAAGGTGCATATTACCGCTGACTCATGGTCCAGCAGGCATGGACAGGGACGGTACCTTTCTTTCACGGCCCATTGGGTCACTCTATTGGCAGCTGGGAGGGATGCAGGACAAGGTGCAGTAGTGTTGGAGGTTGTTCCGCCACCACGCCTCCAAAACGCGACTACTGCTACTGGTTGTGACACACCTCTCTCCTCCACCCCCTCCTCTTCTTCTTCCTCCAGTGCTCTGTCCTTGGAACCAGCGGTGCTCCGTAGGCGTACAAGGGGCTACGCAAGTACGCAGGCAAAAAGATGCCATGCCGTGCTTGCGCTGGTGTGTTTGGGGGACAGGAGCCACACTGGGCCAGAGGTTCTGGCAGCTCTGCAGGGGCAGGCCGAGAGGTGGTTGACGCCACGTCAGCTTAAGCCAGGAATGGTCGTTTCTGACAATGGCACCAACCTCCTCTCCGCCCTGCGACAGGGGCAGCTCACCCATGTGCCCTGCATGGCTCACGTCCTCAACCTGGTGGTGCAGCGGTTCTTGGGCAGGTTCCCAGGCTTACAGGATGTCCTGAGGCAGGCCAGGAAAGTCTGTGTGCATTTCCGCCGATCTTATAATGCCAGTGCTCGGCTGACTGAGCTGCAAAAGGAGCTGAACCTGCCCAAGAACCGCCTAATATCTGACATGCCCACCAGGTGGAACTCAACGTTGGCCATGCTGCAGCGACTGCACACGCAGCAGAGGGCCATCAATGAGTACCTTTGCGACTACGGCACCAGGACAGGGTCAGGGGAGCTTGGTTTTTTTTCCCCACGTCAGTGGAGCATGATCAGGGATGCATGCACTGTCCTCTCACCATTTGAGGAGGCCACGAGGATGGTGAGCAGTGACAGTGCATGCATCAGTGACACTGTCCCTCTTGTCCACCTGTTGGAGCATACGCTGCGTGGGATAATGGACAGGGCACTTGAGGCAGAACAGAGGCAGGAAGAGGAGGACTTCCTTGCCTCTCAAGGCCCCCTTTATCCGGACAGTGTTCCTTCTGTCCCACCCATCACACAGGAAGAGGATGAGGAGGAGGAGGAGGAGGAGGAGGAGGATTGTGTGAGCATGGAGGTGGAGCCTGGCACTCAGCATCAGCAGCAGCAGTCTTTTAGGGATGATGTACAGTCCCAACAAGCCAGTGGACTTGTACGTGGCTGGGAGGAGGTGGCTGGCGATCATGTCATCCTCAGTGACCCAGAAGACTCCGGACCGAATGCCTCAGCTAACCTACGCTGCATGGCCTCCCTGATCCTGCAAAGCCTGCGGAAGGATCCTCGTGTTCTTCGGATCAAGGAGAGGGACCATTACTGGCTGGCCACTCTCCTTGATCCGCGGTACAAGGGTAAGGTTGCGGACCTTATCTTGCCATCGCAGAGGGAGCAGAGGATGAGACATCTCAGGGAGGCCTTGCAGAAAGGTCTGTGCAACGCGTTCCCAGAAACTGGGAGGCTACAAACTCCTGGTCCTGGGCGACGAGTTGCTGAGGCTTCGGTCAGTGGCAGAAGGAGCGGTGGGGAAGGTGGACGTCTGACCGATGCGTTCAGACAATTTTTTAGTCCGCAGCCCCAAGGTATGATCGGTTCCAGCAACCATCGCCAGCGTCTGATATACATGGTGCAGGAATACCTTGGGGCAAGGTCAGACTTGGACACCTTTCCCACCGAAAATCCTCTGGCTTACTGGGTCCTGAGGATGGATCACTGGCCAGAGCTTGCACAGTATGCAATTGAGCTACTGGCCTGTCCTGCCTCCAGCGTTCTTTCCGAACGCACATTCAGTGCTGCTGGAGGATTTGTGACTGATCATAGGGTGCGCCTGTCCACCGCCTCGGTTGATCGACTGACATTCATCAAAATGAATCAGTCTTGGATCACCACCAGCTACCAGGCACCTGAGGCGGATATAACCGAATAATTTTTAATGTCACATCCCTTCAAGACTGCCTATGCTGATGCTGAGTGACTGTCCTCTTATGTTCACTGACTATCCTCTTCCTCCTCCTCAATGATCCATGCCACCACACCAGTGCCTAAGGCACAATTTTTCAGCCCCTGTTTAACAGGGGCGTGTACTTACAATTTTTTAAAAAAAATGCTTCGCAACACGTGTGACTGCTGTGCTCCAAGTACAGTCTCTGTGAGGGCCGTGTTGCAGTGTTGTGGCACCAGCACCAGTGCCTAAGGCACAATTTTTCAGCCCCTGTTTAACAGGGGCGTGTACTTACAATTTTTAAAAAAAATGCTTCGCAACACGTGTGACTGCTGTGCTCCAAGTACAGTCTCTGTGAGGGCCGTGTTGCAGTGTTGTGGCACCAGCACCAGTGCCTAAGGCACAATTTTTCAGCCCCTGTTTAACAGGGGCGGGTACTTACAATTTTTTAAAAAAATGCTTCGCAACACGTGTGACTGCTGTGCTCCAAGTACAGTCTCTGTGAGGGCCGTGTTGCAGTGTTGTGGCACCAGCACCAGTGCCTAAGGCACAATTTTTCAGCCCCTGTTTAACAGGGGCGGGTACTTACAATTTTTTAAAAAAATGCTTCGCAACACGTGTGACTGCTGTGCTCCAAGTACAGTCTCTGTGAGGGCCGGGTTGCAGTGTTGTGGCACCAGCACCAGTGCCTAAGGCACAATTTTTCAGCCCCTGTTTAACAGGGGCGTGTACTTACAATTTTTTAAAAAAATGCTTCGCAACACGTGTGACTGCTGTGCTCCAAGTACAGTATCTGTGAGGGCCGGGTTGCAGTGTTGTGGCACCAGCACCAGTGCCTAAGGCACAATTTTTCAGCCCCTGTTTAACAGGGGCGTGTACTTACAATTTTTTAAAAAAAATGCTTCGCAACACGTGTGACTGCTGTGCTCCAAGTACAGTCTCTGTGAGGGGTTGCAGTGTTGTGGCACCAGCACCAGTGCCTAAGGCACAATTTTTCAGCCCCTGTTTAACAGGGGCGGGTAATTACAAATCTTGATCTAATAGTTCACAGCAGGGCCCATTCCTGCGCCCACCAAGAGTAACTATGAGGGCCTGCAGTCTTGTGGCAACACCGTCCACCACCACCGCCAAAGGCCCAATTTTTCTGCCCTGTTCATCAGGTGCTTGCAATTACAAATCTTGATCTAATAACTCACAGCAGGGCCCATTCCTGCGCCCACCAAGAGTAACTATGAGGGCCTACAGTCTTGTGGCAACACCGTCCACCACCACCGCCAAAGGCCCAATTTTTCTGCCCTGTTCATCAGGTGCTTGCAATTACAAATCTTGATCTAATAACTCACAGCAGGGCCCATTCCTGCGCCCACCAAGAGTAACTATGAGGGCCTACAGTCTTGTGGCAACACCGTCCACCACCACCGCCAAAGGCCCAATTTTTCTGCCCTGTTCATCAGGTGCTTGCAATTACAAATCTTGATCTAATAACTCACAGCAGGGCCCATTCCTGCGCCCACCAAGAGTAACTGTGAGAGCTTACAGTCTTGTGGCAACACCGTCCACCACCACCACCACCACCCCCAATTTTTCTGCCCTGTTCAACAGGTGCATGCAATTACAAATCTTGATCTATTAACTCACAGCAGGGCCCATTCCTGTGCCCACCAGTCTTGTGGCTACACCAACATCTAATAGGGCAAATTTCTGCAGAGTATATACGCCAGGCCCCTACTTTCAAACATCCAACTTACAAACGACTCCTACTTGCAAATGGAAAGAGAAAACAGGAAGTGAGAGGAAATCTACCCCTAGGAAGGGAAATTCTATCCTGTTAGATTTAATTTGGGAAAAAGGTATCTCCTCTCTACTGATACTTTATCACCAATCCTTGTTTCAATTAAAACCCCACTTTTCCAAAAACATTTGTCATTGGGACGGAAAGTGAGGTGACATGTTCTGAACAGATGTGCAAAGACAGCAAATGTTACAGGGGTGATAACCCCTCCCTATGTTCTCCAAAAAGCTTAAAAATAGATTTTTTTGGGATGGAGCTACACTTCATAATGTACCTGTTCAGATTCTACTTAAGATCAAACCTAAAGCCGCAAGTGGTTTTAAATGGCTTCTTTTTTTCCTTTACAAATGTCATTTTGTGCAAGGACAGTTCTAAACACGGGAAACACATGCCACTTCACAGGCATACTTTAGACACCCCCCAGGTACCATATTTAAAGGAAAATTTCACTTTTTTTTTTTTCACTTTATGCATCATTAAAATGACTGCTCCCGAAAAAACGTTAGTTTTTAAAAGTTCTTTTTGCATTGATATATGTCCCCTGGGGCAGGACCCGGGTCCCCAAACCTGTTTTATGACATTAACATGCATATTGGCCGTTGTAATTAGCACTTTTGATTTCGAACGTTCGCGTCCATTATAACGTATAGGGTTCGAAAATTCGCGCGAACTTTCGGTCCGTTCGAAGGTTCTGGTTCGAACCGAACCCGGGGTGTTCGGCTCATCCCTACTCCTGAGTATGGGGATACCACATGTGTGGGACTTTTTGGGAGTCTATCCGCATACGGGACCCCAAAAACCAAGCACCGCTTTCAGGATTTCTAAGGGCATACATTTTTGATTTCACTCCTCACTACCTATCACTACCTATCACAGTTTTGAAGACTATAAAATGCCAAGATGGCACAAAACCCCCCCAAATGACCCCATTTTGGAAAGTAGACACCCCAAGATATTTGCTGAGAGGCATGTTGAGCCCGTTGAATATTTTTTTTTTTTTAGTCCCAAGTGATTGAATAAAGACAAAAAATAAAAATAAAAAAAATGTATTCAAAAAGTTGTCACTAAATTATATATTGCTCACACATGCCATGGTTATATGTGGAATTGCACCCCAAAATACATTTTGCTGCTTCTCCTGAGTATGGGGATACCACATGTGTGGGACTTTTTGGGAGCCTAGCCGCGTACGGGGCCCCGAAACCCAAGCACCGCCTTCAGGATTTCTAAGGGTGCAAATTTTTGATTTCACTCCTCACTACCTATCACAGTTTCGAAGGCCATAAAAATGCCAAAATAGCACAAAACCCCCCCAAATGACCCCATTTTGGAAAGTAGACACCCCAAGCTATTTGTTGAGAGGCATGGTGAGTATTTTACAGCTCTCATGTGTTTTTGAAAATGAAGAAAGTAAAGAAAAATATTTTTTTTTTTCTTTTTTCAATTTTCAAAACTTTGTGACAAAAAGCGAGATCTGCAAAATACTCACCATACCTCTCAGCAAATAGCTTGGGGTGTCTACTTTCCAAATGGGGTTTATGCCATCTGGGCATTCCATGGCCTCCAAAACTGTGATTGGCAGTGAGGAGTGAAATAAAAAAATTACACCCTTAGAAAGCCTGAAGGCGGTGCTTGGATTTTGGGGTCCCGTACGTGGCTAGGCTCCCAAAAAGTCCCACACATGTGGTATCCCCGTACTCAGGAGAAGCAACAGAATGTATTTTGGGGTGTATTTCCACATATGCCCAATGGCATGTTTGAGCAATATATCATTTAGTGACAACTTTTTGTAAAAAAAATTATTATTTTTTTTTTCATTATTCAATCTCTTGGGACCAAAAAAAAAAATATTTAATGGGCTCAACATTGCTCTCAGCAAATAGCTTGGGGTGTCTACTTTCCAAAATGGGGTCATTTGGGGGGGTTTAAACTGTCCTGGCATTTTATGCACAACATTTAGAAGCTTATGTCACACATCACCCACTCTTCTAACCACTTGAAGATAAAGCCCTTTCTGACACTTTTTGTTTACATGAAAACATATTTTTTTTTTTGCAAGAAAATTACGTTGAACCCCCAAACACTATATATATTGTTAAGGCAAAGGCCCTACAGATTAAAATGGTGGGTGTTGCATTTTTTTTCCACACAGTATTTGCGCAGCGATTTTTCAAACGCATTTTTTGTGGAAAAAATACACTTTTTTTTATTTTAATGCACTTAAACACACTATATTGCTCAAATTTTTGATGAAATAAAAAATATGATCTTAGGCCGAGTACATGGATACCAAACACGACATGCTTTAAAATTGCGCACAAACACGCAGTGGCGACAAACTACATACATATTTAAAAGTGTTTAAAAGCCTTTACAGGTTACCACATTAGATTCACGGAGGAGGTCTACTGCTAAAATTACTGCCCTCGATCTGACCTTCGCGGTGATACCTCACATGCATGGTGCAATTGCTGTTTACATATGACGCCAGACCAACGCTTGTGTTCGCCTTTGCGCAAGAGAAGGGGGGGCAGGGGTGCTTTTTTTTTTTTTTTTTTTTAGTTTTTCTTTTTATTTAGCTTTTTTATTTTATTTTTAAACTGTTCCTTCCGTTTTTTTTTCTTAGTTATCATTTTTATTGTTATCGCAGGGAATGTAAATATCCCCTATGATAGCAATAGGCAGTGACAGGTACTCTTTTTTTAAAAAAAAAATTGGGGTCTATTAGACCCTAGATCTTTCCTCTGCCCTCAAAGCATCTGACTACACCAAGATCGGTGTGATAAAATGCTTTCCCAATTTCCCAATGGCGCGGTGGGTATGCCCACCATTAGAATACCTCCCTTCATCCACCCACTTCTAATGATGGGCATACATGCACCATTTATATATGCCGAAGCATGGGGGCATCCTCCCGCAAAAAAGTTATGCCACGTACACATGGTCGGACTTTTCCACGGGCAAGCCTCCGTCAGAATTTCGACCGTATGTACGTGGCATTAGGAGCAAAATCGCTCCTCCGCCCACTGCTGCCCCCATGCTTCGGCATATATGCTCTTTTTTTTTAACTGTGGTGGTGAAATCACCTCCTACAGCGTTGGAGTCGTGGCTTTATGTATCGTGGGAGCAAACGCTGTTGCTGTCAAGATAAATAAATCCACGCTGCAACTGAATGGCGTACCTGCTAAGCAAATAATGGTTAACATTAAAACAAAGTAACATTACAGTATAACAGTAAGACCTTACCATACCATACCTGCAAAGCAAATACCAAAAAAAAAACATAGTAAAAAATTAAAAACATTATGTTAACGCAACCGGTGCCTAAAATATATATATGCCGAAGCATGGGGGCATCCTCTCGCAAAAAAGTTATGCCACGTACACATGGTCGGACTTTTTTCGACCGTATGTACGTGGCATTAGGAGCAAAATCGCTCCTCCGCCCTCTGCTGCCCCCATGCTTCGGCATATATGCTCTTTTTTTTAACTGTGGTGGTGAAATCACCTCCTACAGAGTTGGAGTCGCGGCTTTATGTATCGTGGGAGCAAACGCTGTTTCTGTCAAGATAAATAAATCCACGCTGCAACTGAATGGCGTACCTGCTAAGCAAATAATGGTTAACATTAAAACAAAGTAACATTACAGTATAACAGTAAGACCTTACCATACCATACCTGCAAAGCAAATACCAAAAAAAAAACATAGTAAAAAATAAAACATTTTGTTAACGCAACCAGTGCCTAAAATATATATATGCCGAAGCATGGGGGCATCCTCCCGCAAAAAAGTTATGCCACGTACACATGGTCAGACTTTTTTCGACCGTATGTACGTGGCATTAGGAGCAAAATCGCTCCTCCGCCCTCTGCTGCCCCCATGCTTCGGCATATATGCTCTTTTTTTTTAACTGTGGTGGTGAAATCACCTCCTACAGCGTTGGAGTCGCGGCTTTATGTATCGTGGGAGCAAACGCTGTTGCTGTCAAGATAAATAAATCCGCGCTGCAACTGAATGGCGCACCTGAAAACAAAAAAATGGTTAACAATAAAACATACCTGAAAAGCAAGCATGATAAAACATAATAAAACATTGCAGAATAGAATAGAGTAAAAAAGAGCAACAATAGAGAGAGAGAGAGAGAGAGAGAGGGAACAATAAAACGACAACTATTTTTGGTTTTTTTATTTTATATTTTTTTGGGGGGTTTTTTTTTTTGTACTTTTTTTTTATTTTAATTTTTTACACTTTTTTTTTAAACTATAACTATAATTTTAACTGTAACGGTCAGGTCTCAAAATGCGATGGCATTCTTGAGACCCTGTAACTATAATTTTAACTAACGGTCGGGTCTCAAAATGCGATGGCATTCTTGAGACCCTGTGAAAGTGTATCCTAGCCTGTGAAATGCTGTACCCTACGCTAATACCTCACTAGTGAGTGGTAGCGTTCAAAACATTCACCAATGCAGAGACCAGGATTGTCAGGACAGCGTGGACAATAATAACGGGTGTCACGCCTACATCCGCGCTTGCTACAGACACAACTTTTTTTTTGGGGGGCTCGTTGGGTAGGGGTACTCGGGAGGACATAAGAAAATGCCTCTCATACAGTCGGCTAACTGCATTTGGTAGGGAATGGTGAGGTGCAGAACCGTCTGGAAACAGAAGGTCTGTGAGAACCTATTCCTGGAATTCAAGGAAGGGTAACCTCCCGCCTGAAGCTCCGTATAGCACATGAGCATTCAGAAAAGCCAATTGGAACAAATAAATAGACACTTTTTTGTACCAGCGTCTAGCCTTACGGACAACTAGGTACGGCGCCAACAACTGGTCGTTTAGGTCCACCCCTCCCATATTAAGGTTATACTCGTGGACACAGAGAGGGTTTCGTCACAACACCAGCCGCCCTACGAATTTGGACTGTCGTGTCTGCATGAAGGGAGGTAAGAACGAAAACATTCCTATTATCCCTCCACTTCATAGCGAGCAAATTATTACACTTCAAGCAGGCTCTCTCCCCCAGCCTAAGAGGGGAATCTACAAGCCACTGGGGAAAGCCCCGGCGATTAGGTCGCACGGTGCCACATGCTCCAATCTGATGATCAAACAAATGACTAAACAGTGGCACGCTCGTGTAATAATTGTCCATGTGCAAGTGGTACCCCTTTCCGAATAAGGGTGACACCAAGTTCCACACTATCTTGCCAGCGCTCCCTATGTAATCTGGACAGTTCTCCGGCTCTACGTGACTATCTTTTCCCTCATAAACCGAAAAGCTCCACGTATAGCCTGTTGCCCGGTCACAGAGCTTGTAGAGCTTGACCCCGTATCTGGCACGCTTGCTGGGAAGGAACTATTTGAAAGACAAGCGGCCAGAAAACTTAATCAGGGACTCGTCAACGCAGACAACTTGATTGGGAGTAAACAAGGCTGAAAAACGTTGGTTGAAGTGGTTTATGAGGGGCTGAATTTTGTAGAGATGATCAAATTCAGGGTCTCCACGAGGACAACAGAGTTCATTGTCACTGAAGTGCATGAACCGCAAGATCTGTTCGTATCGTGCCCTGGACATGGAGCGAGAGAACACGGGCATATGGTGGACTGCGAGGGTGGACCAATAAGTCCTCAGAGTCGGAAATTTATGCATGCCCATGTTGAGGGAAAGGCCCAGAAAGGACTTAAATTCGGAAACTGTAATTGGTTTCCAATCTCTGGCAAGGGAAGGCAACTGGGGATTAGCGGCGATGTATTGACCAGCGTATATATTACTTTGGTCCACAATAGATCTATAGAGATCTTCTGTGAAAAACAGTGATAAAAAATCGGATGGCTTAAAATCAGCTGTTTCCACCTGAATACCGGGTTGGCCAGTGAATGGGGGAAGTACGGGTTCTGCAGAAGTGGTGGGCACCCAATCAGGATTGGCAAATTCTGCAGGAAGGAAACTATGTGATCGACGGGCCTGCCTTTGTCTTCTTTTTGGTGGCAGCGGGACACTACTTGTGCTTGCCACCTTGCCAGCTTGAACTGCACTTATGGGACTCACCACGTCACCAAGTGTTAATGCAGTGCTGGTTTGACTACGTCCAGGGTGTACTAGGCCACTGGTGCTTGCCAGTTCACCAGAAGGAATAGCGGCGCTAGTACTTCTCTGCTCCATACGAGAGACCTGCGGTTCCTGCACCTCAACAACAGCAGAAGATTGGGATCGGGTACGCCTGACCTTAGCAGGGACCTCACCTCCGTCGCCAGAGCTATCTGTCATGGAGCCGCTGTCGTCTACTGGATCGTATTCTGAGCCTGATTCTGACAGATGAGTGACCTCCTCTTCACTATCTGACATACTCAGAAACAAGTAGGCCTGTTCACTAGTGTACTTGCGATTTGCAATTTTGGGCTCTAAATTTAGTAGTACACTAGTGAGATTCACAGGAAAAAAAGCTCCTAGGCTGCTGGCGACTGAATCAAAACGCTACCAAAAAAACTGTTAGCGATCGCAGGGATCAGGCCTGACTCTGCGAACGCTGCAGTTATGTGTGCTTAGTGTTTTGTAAGTGACAGTGATCGATCGATACTGCACTTGGGTGGGCTGGGCGGAGGGGGAAAACGCAGGTGCTAGCAGGTATCTGGGCTGATCCCGCTAACAATGTGTTTTTTGGAACCCTAAACTGCTGGGAGTCTAGTATAGATTTGATCAGATCAGATATTGATCTGTTCAGATACTATACCACTAAGGGAGGTGTATGCTTTGCGCGTGGGTGTTTGCGGTACTGGCACTAACCTGGGGCGACGCAGACCTTATTTGACCCTAAAACCTAATTGATATCACCCGCCGGCGATCAGGGGGTTAAACCGTTATTGGGTAATAAATGGCGGGTGCCCTGAAAGTATAAAAAACAAACCTAACTAACCAGCGTCACCCGTAACAGTTATACGGTGATCACTGGTGAAAGGGTTAACTAGGGGCAATCAGGGGGTTAAAACCTTTATTAGGTAATATATGGGGGTACCTGACGCTATATAAAAACCTGACGGAGAACCTAAATAACTAAATAACTAACTGGCTAACCAGCGTCACCAGTGACACTTATACGGTGATCACTGGTGAAAGAGTTAACTCTAGGGGCAATCAAGGGGTTAAAACCTTTATTTAGGTTGTAATATGGGGGTACCTGACCTATAAACCTATTTATGAACCTATATAAACCTGGCGGTTACCTAAAAAAAAAAACTGGCTACCTAGCGACACCAGTGACACTAATGCAGCGATCAGAAAAACGATCGCTTAGTGACACTGGCAAAAGGGGGTGAAAGGGTTACCTAGGGGGCAATCAAGGGGTTAAACCTTTATTGGGGGGGGTAGGGGGCTGCCTTAGACCTAAAGGGGCCTAAAACTAACGGCCTAAATAAAGGGGCCTAAATAAATGATCACTGCAATCAGTGACACTGTGACTGGGGGGGCAGGGGGTGATCTGGGGGGTGATCTGGGGTGACAGGGGGGTGGATTGTGTGCCTAAGTGTCCTGGTGCGTGACGTCACTTCCCCTTGCCTATGTTTACAATTACACAGGAAGGGGAAGCATCTGATTCGCCAGGAGCGTTCGCGAGGGGGTGGCCAGAAACCACTGGCCGTCCCCTCGTGCCTGATCGCTCCTGTATCGATCCCGACCGTCCCCGCCGGCCGGGGGGGTTCTGATCGGACACCCCACCGGCCGGAAGAATGGCACGTACAGGTACGTGGTTTTGCCTGTACGTGCCATTCTGCTGACGTATATATACATGGGGCGGTCGGGAAGTGGTTAAAGGAACCTATTTAGAAAATAAAAAACAAACCTTTACAACCCCTTTAATTAAATACTGTATCAAGGTAAAAGAAAAAATTCTGATCCAGTAATGCCTCCAAAAACTTTCTCATCAACACATTTCACTAAGATATTAGCTTCCACAGGACAGATACTAAGTAGGTGCTGGTATATTTAAAAGCAAGAAAGTACATGTGTAAGTATTCAATGTAGTATATATCTATACAAGTATAAATTATGATTGTTAAAACATTTCTCCAGGAGGAGTACATATACACAGAGACTATTTACATATAAACATAACGTGTAAGCTTGCCTGGTAACCCTGTGGCTCAAGGTGTGGGAGAACAAACAGCCAAAAAAAAAAAAAAAAACGAGATTGCATATGTGTCTAAAGTAGTGGAATACACATATATCATGTGGTCTATAGTAGATACCACTAAATAAAACAAATATATGCGTTCTAGATTAAGGCGCTACAATAAAT
>CM053026.1:790680491-790715051 GCA_028564925.1 Lithobates sylvaticus
ACTCCAGAACTGCAGATCTTGTAGGATTGTTACCGGTCTGCAGTGGTCAGGAACCGACCAAAATCATCCAAGGAAGGAAAACCTGTGAGACTGGCAACAGGGTGAATGGCATTAGCTCCCCAACTCTCCCTCATTTTGACTGATCTATATAGTTGTAATTATAAAATGCACCTGTTGTCATTTGTCAACTTGTAAAAAGCCAATATAAAGGAATTGTAGTAGGTAAAAAAAAGTCCGTATGGATTATAAATAACCTTTTTTTTTTGGTTAATTCTTCTTTAGTGTTGTGCCAGGGGGGCGTGTCCTATGGCCGACCTACGTTTGCAAAGTAGGGGTCCCTCATTCCCATCTCAAAATGTAGGGAGTTATGTGTGATGGACGGCAAAGACCTCAATTGATGCCACGTGGCTGCAAACGCTGGCCATGTTGTTCTGAATCCAAAAGAAGAGCTTTTTAAAACATTTTGAAAGCGTGTTTTTCACTTAACAAAAATTTTTTTAAAGGTCAGCAGCTAAAAAAAAAGTAGCTGCTGACTTTTTAATAAGTTAACACTTATCCCTCCCAGGAGTCGTGCACGCGAATGTCGGCGTAGCAGGAGGAGCGAGATGTCTCTCGGGATCCGGTTGTCCAGCGGCCGCCATCGTCAGTTAAGGAAACGGCTTCCCGTTTCCTACTGCGCTTAAAAAAGCTCGTGTTCGGCGCGCGGCCTTCTGCGCATAAGCGCTAGACGTCTAAATTGTGAATGCGGAACGGCGATGTGTTGTTGGCAACACAGTTTCCCCATAACACACCGGCCGCCCCATATCCTAGAAGACGGGAAGGGGATGAGGAAGAGAGAAGGAGTGAGGAGAGTGGGATGGGAGGATGGAGAGAGAGAAAGAGAGAGCGGAAAGAAGAGAGATAAGGAGTGAGAGGATCGAGAAGAGGAGGAGAGGAGGGGGAAGAGAAGAGATGAGAAAAGAGAAAAGAGAAAGGTAAGAAGAGAAGTTCACCGCGGCGCTGGCAAGAGGCAAGCATTAAGACGATCTGCCTAGCCAACAGCCATTTCTGGTATAGTCTAAAAAAATATATATTTTTTTTAATTTTAAATTGTTATTTTACATTTTTTTAAAAGTTTTTTTTTTTCAGGGTGTCCCACCACTTTAAAGAGGTTGTAAAGGTTTGTTTTCCCTCATTAAAATAATAAATCTGGTAATAAACTTCTATGTTGTTGTCAGAAAACACCACAGTGCATCGCATATAGTGCTTGTGTGGCTGCAGGACTGGGCAGGGTGCCCATTACTGATCTGTGTCCACAGCTAAACACGTGTCTACAATGGGCAACTAGCCCCCAAAAAAAAAATGAGCATCCAGATACTGGATATATACACACAGTATAAGGTAGGTTATTTGAGTTGGAGTGTGTGTAGTATATATTATATTTATATATTAATAGTATATATATACACAGTTATCTCACAAAAGTGATGTACAAGCCCCGCATAACTTTTTTGTCTAAATAATTTTTATTTATCTTTTCATGTGACAACACTAAATAATCTACGCTTTAGCTATCAATGTAACAGTAGTGAAGTGTACAGCATTGTATAAACACGTGTAAAATTTTGGCCCTTTATATCTCTTAGGGGTGTACTCACTTTTGTTGCCAGCGGTTTAGCGACAATTAATCTGCTGTGTGTTGAGTTTTTTTTTTCTGAGGGGGACAGCGCAAATTTACACTGTTACTACAAGCTGTACACTCACTACTTTACATTACATATAAGGAAAATATTTTAAAAAAATGTGTGGGGTGTACTCCACTTTTTGTGAGATTACTGTATATAAACTCACACAGCTATACCTGGAGGCTATAACATAAGGTAGGATCCATTTACACAGTTAGAATTTAGTTTGTTAAAAAAAAAGGTATATATGCAGTTAGGCTGTATATACAGAGTATGACAGGTAGTTTTTAAATGAAACAGGCTCTATATACACACATCAAGTTTAAATTTTAGGTATATAATGAGATAGGCGCTATGTTACAGTCGAAGGATACATGGTCAGGGATAACAGGAGTAGGCTCTATATATACAGTATAAATCAGGAAGGGAGACAATGCGGTTAGAGCTCTATACATCACAGTATACCAGGTAGGCTATACAGCAATGCAGGAGTTTATCATATACAAGTCTAAGGGTAGATGGGGACTCGAAATACAACACAGTATACAAGGTAGGTATGTATGTTTTAGGAGGCTCTATACACACATAGGAGTTATGTAGTACCATAGGGTGAAGTGTACACACCGTTGCGATATGGTTACTAGTGACACTCAGCCCCTCTCTTCAGACCATGGAAGTGAGCTCAGTCATCCACACAATATAAAATGTCAAGCCTGGCCTGGTGGTTCAGAAGTGACCCGGGTCCCCTCCTTACACTCAGTACTATACCAAACTGAACACAGTTATATGTAAACTGGTATGGCATCAACAATTATCTAACCCAACTCCATTCACTAACCCACTCTCCTGGCTCCCCTACACAGCCCTCAGGACACCCACAAGGCTTCCCCAGTTCTGTCCTTCTCACCTGCCTGATACCAAGACCAACATCGTCCACAGTTCCTTTATATTACGAAATTCATTTAACCCAAGTAGTTTATTAAATACCATAATAGAAGCTTTAGTTGTTTAATAAAAATGGAATAAGCCACAAGTTCATTTGGCGGTTACTTGTGTTGTGTGAGCCAGTATATTTCAGGCAAAGGATCGGGGCTGCTACATGTCTTGAGAAGGTCCAACATGCTGTTATTGCGAGGCAGTATGATCTCTGTGCAGTGTGATTTGGGGACACCTCCTAGGGTGATCCTGCGACTCCCTAGTCTCTCTCCCTGGCAGCAAAACCCTTCTGTGGTTCCTCCCCACTGGCCTAGTTCCAGCCCTACCTTATAGCTCTCCTCACTTCTGACCCTCCCCTTCCCCCCCTCCACACGGATCCTAACCTTATTGTGTCACTGACTGGCAAAACGGTGAAGAGGATCTGACTGAGACGAATCTCTGAGCCAGACTCCAAGACGATGCGTCGCCATATTCAGTTTTTATCTCTACATTTTTGTTCTTCTTATTGTTACTTTCTATAGAGTTCGTATAGTGTGTGGTATATAGTAATCGTATTGTTGTCTTCAGCATATTTAGCCTATTTAACTATTTGAAGGTAAACCTACTCTTCACCTCGCGAGATACCATACAAGATGCCCGCGCCGTCCACAGCACGCAACAACCGTGAAAATACCACCACGTGATCCAGCTTCGGTATGCGACTATGTGAAACAATAATTGAACCCCCCCTTACATGATTCATGTACACGATTATAGGAGGCATCCAGGTAGTGGAGGCTTTACAACCATGGGTCCTCCATAATGTGTTCTTATACATAATTATCATACTATTGTGCTTCCATGGCTCCTAGCTATGGCACTCATAAAGACAAATTCACACACACATATGTTGGGTATACACTTGACGATCGTCAGGAACAGGAGAAATTGATTGTGTAGTTTTTTTTTGGAGATGATACATTGGTAATGTCCTAAAATAATACAGCTAAATTTAACTTCTACTTTTCTGCCCCTGTAGGAGGACATCCATCGGCAAGCTACTCGACGGATTTGCCTAAGTAGTTTACGTCAGCGTTTGAACCTATCCAGGCCTCGTACCAGTTATGGTTTTTCCTGCCAGCACCAGCACACGATCGCACTGTTTGTGACAGAAGTGATTTTCAGTGGCTATTACATAGCCACTAAGAAATCAATTCTGTTGGCTGGCGGTAGGGGGCACCCCCTCCCTCCGCCGCCATTCCTGGTCCCTCTAAGTGTGCAATAAACATGTATTATGTTTAAACTGCGCAAAGGTCGAAACACATAACGTTACTCACCGCACGCTCCATGTGGAGGTATTGTTGCATGAAGAGTGAGAGCATAAATTCTAGCAACCAGTCTGTCCTGTGTAACTCTAAACTGGTAACCTGTAAAGGACATTGAAAGCGTTGCCTATCGTGAGAATCTTTTAACCACGGGCAGATGCACATTTTTACATGCGTGACATTTTTAGGCATCTATTTAGTATCGGTTGTAACAACCCCCATTCATCTTTCACATAATACACACACACATTTGGACACACACATACACACACTAGTGTATATTATAACCACTTAACATATTGACCCTAGACCGCACAACAATGACGTTCTCTTTCCTTTATAACAGGGAGGATAACTCGGTTAAACTGAATGCAGCCATGCTGCCACAACCGAGATATCCATACTTCTTTCAGGGCACACACGAATCGGTCGTTTTTTTTTTCTCCGATACTCTGAGTGGGACTATGCGGCGGACATCTACGACCATGAGATCCCCGTTAACAGTCAGCGGAAGAGGTGCCCCCACCCCCTAATGCCGCTCATCCCACAAGCGCCCTCCGCCCCGCTCTACATCCGGAGCGCTTATCGGAGGTAGATCGTGGTCCTGTCACTTCCTTCGGTATGCGAGATCGAGAGTGAGGCTAAGATGGCCCCCCACCCGTCATCATTACCAGTTAGCAGGGCATGAAGCTTACGTCATAAACGTTCACTACTTGTCACATACATACCCTATAACCACTCTCATATACAGTGCATTGTCACCACCCTTCCTGCCCAAGCCCTATATATTCAGCTTTCAGCAGCATGTATCACACGCTCTTGAATTGACAATTGCCTGCCGGCATCATAACAAACACCTCGTACCACATAATTGTTTATTACTCCCCTACATATTGAGCGAGCTTTCCCTAATGAATGGTCTATTTGATCATCTTATGCGGTTTTATTTTTTGCGCAGATAAACATGAAAGCAGACGTGGACAAGTTTGATAATACATATAATCATTTAAATTTTTTCCTTTGCTTTATTTTGTTTTTTGGGCCTATAATCACAATATCCATAATTTTTTTTTTTTTAAACACATTCTTTTTTCCTACAGTTTAAGGGACTGATATGTATTTTTCTACATTTTTGTTGAGGTTAAAATCAAAAATACGCAATTCTAAGCATATATTGAATTGGTTTTTGCTCGCAAAAGTGTATTCTAGCGCCTTACAAAATTAGGGGATAGATGTTATTGCATTTTTATAATATTTTTTTTTTTTTTGACTTAGTAATGGTATTATACTACTGCCGGGATTTTTATTGTGATCTGAGCGATATTGTGGCAGACATGTCAGACTCTTTTGACACATTTTTTGGGACCATTCATATTTATACAGCGTATCCGTGCTATGAAAAGCAATAATAATTACGTGCTATAAATGTGACTGGCATGGGAAAGGGTTAACACTAGGGGCGCTGCGCATGGGCGTTAATAAGTATGTTCCCATGGGAGCTCGGATTCTAACTGCGTAGGGGAGAGGGGATTTGACAAGGAGGAGGTTACCGATCAGATTGGCCTTCTACTGTACTGCAGAACATGCACACTCGGTCTCCTCTCAAAAAACGATACCTCACTGACAGGACCGTGGATCTATGTGATTACACACAACAGAATCCAACCGGTACCTGCTGTGTGTTACCAGTCAACCAGCGCGGGCAACGCGCACGTGAAACCCAAGAAACACGGCGGGTCGCGCAGCGAGCAACCTGGTGGGCACCGCACAAAGGTTGGGGGGGGGGGGGGGGAGGGCGTCATATGAACGCCCTCCCAGCCATCGAAGAGCTGCGCACAACCTGGCTAGTCAATTGACAGAACTGGCGGTCAGCAAGACAGGTTAAATGAGTCAACATTTTCCTCTGTTGTCATTTTTTCAAATGGGTCAATTTTTTTTTTTTTTTTGCATTCTAAGTAACAATTATGAGATCTCGGAGGACTTTTTGATCCCCATGATTTCAACATTTTAGAGGAACTCATTCATGACATTTTTGTTCCTATTACAAGGAAGGGATGTTTACATTCCTTGTATTAGCGAATAAAAGTGACCCATTTTTTTTTTTATCTGTTTAACCATCTTCCCAGAACCGAAACCCCCCTGTATATACTTCCGTCGGCAGAATGGCACGTACAAGCGCAGTAGCACGTACCATGTTAACGTGCAATTCTTCAGGCGCGTTGGGGGGTCACCGTTACGAACCCCCACCTCCGCGGGAGGGGTCGCGGCGGGATCGGACCTTCTGATAGCAGTTGCGGGACGAACGGTAAACGTACCAGTCGGTTCTGGGCCACACACCCCTCCAAGATCGAGCTCTGGCCAATGGATTTCGTCCGCTTCCCTTGCACCTTCTGTGTAATTCTGTAAACCACCAGGCATGGGGGAAGCGACTGTCCACAGCTCAATCGTCGTCGGTCTATTTCTGACCCGGACGCGGAGCTGTGAAGACATCAGGCAGGGTTAGTGCATCACAGCCACACTACACTGGACACCAGGCACACATTAGGCAAATATTTCACCCCCCGCTCACCCACCATGACTCACCCCCACAGATAAAACCATGCCCCCCCTGTACACAGCTGTCACTGTGGATTGACAGTGATCATTTATATACCTGTTCAACTGCATTTTAGTGTTCCAGTGTGACTGTCTGCAATAACTAAACTGTCAGGGCAGTTAGTTTTAGGCCCCTTTACGCTCCAAAGGTAGCCCCATACACCACCCACAATTAAAGGCTTTATCCCCTACGATTGAACCTTTTTAGGTTAAACCCTTTCCAACCCCCTTTTGCCAGTCGTCCCTTTTGGCGATCGTTTTTTGATCTCGCCCTAAATTAGTGTCACCTGGTGCCAAGCTAGGTAGAGACCAGTTTTTGTATCGTCTATGGTCAACCGTCCAGTTTATATAGGATATATAAATAGGATGTTTGTTCAGGTACCACCCATGATTACCCATACACTTTAGTTACTAAGTAAGTTAGTGGTAATAAAAAAAAGGTCCTTTAATAAAACCCCTTTGATTGCCCTAGAGTTTACTCTTTCACCAGTGAATCACAGTATAAGTGACACTGGTGTACGCTGGTTAGCCAGATTAGTTATTTAGTTCTTTAGGATCCCCTTCAGGTTTTTCATATATGTAGGTCTGGTACCATCCATAATTTACCTCAATAAAGGTTTTCTAACCCCACTGTTTGCCCCTCGTTTAAACCCTTTCACCAGTGTGATGCACAGTCATTAACTGGTTACGGGACTGCACGCTGGTTAGTTAGCATTATTTCTTTTTTCCTACACTGACAGGGCAACACAGCGCATTTATTTACCCAACTATCGCGTTTAAACCCTGATCGGCCCGGCGGGTGCATTCAATTAGAGTGTTAGGGTCAAATAAGGTCTGCTGTCGCCCCAGAGTTAGTAGTGCCCTGGTAGTACCGCAAAACACCACAGCCGCCATAAGACATACACCATACCTTAGTAGGTTTAGTATCTGAACAGATCTAATATCTGATCTGATTCGATCTTTTCTATCGTTCACCAGCATGTTTCCAGGGTTCCTAATTAAACACGCTATTGTTAGCGGGATCAGCCCAGATACCTGCCTGAGCAACACAGCGTTTTTCCCTCCCTCAGCCAGCCCCAGCCCAGCACTACCAAAGGTGCGAGTCACACGATCGATCAATGTACACATATCTTATATCAACCACTAAGCACCATCATAACTGCAAGACGTTATTCGCAGGAGAGCAGGCACTGATCACTGCGATCTCGCATATCAGTTTTTTTGAGTTGCGTTTTGATTCATAATCGCCAACGAGCCACTATGGCTGCTTCTTAGTTTCCTGTGAATCTCACTAGTGGCACTACTTACTTTTGAGCGCCATAAATGACAATATCGCAAGTAATCTAGTGTTCATGGCTACTCCTGTTTTGAGTATGTCATGATAACTACCCAAAAGTTGTAGTTTTTGTGTTGGTGTCGTGTTTCGTTGTTATGGAATTGTGATGATGTTGGGTGTTTGTGTGTTGAATGTTTCTGGATTGTGTTGCTGTTGATCCATGTTTGGTCGTGTTCATACTTGAGATGAAGTGGAGGTCACCTCTTCAGTATGAATCAGGCTCAGAATACGAATCAAGTAGACCGACAGTGGCTCTTGACAGTTTGCTATCCTGAAACAACGAAGGTGAGGTCCCTGAGAAGGTAAGGCGTACACGAATCCCGTTCTTCTGTATTTTGTTAGAGTGCCTACAGGAACACGGAGGTCTTCATCGGATGAGCTGCTGAACCGTTCTAGCAGCCATCGCTATACTCCCTATCTGCCGTGGAACTGGCATAGCACTCCAGCGGCCTAGTATAACCTGGACGTAGTCAACCTAGCTAATGCAGTAACACATTGGTGACGAGGCGAGTCCCATCTAAGTGCAGTTCCTCTATGCTGGCGATCGGGGGCATAATGAACAAAGTAGTAGTACCCGACTGCCACCCAAGATGGATGACACAAGGCATCCGGCCCGTCGATCATCAAAGTGTCCTTCATGCAGAATGCGCCAATCCCTGCATTGGGTGCCCACAACTTCTACTAGGCAAATAGAGGAATTCTGCAGAACCCGTACTCACCCACAATTCACTGGCCAACCCGGTATTTCAGGTGGAAACAGCTGTATTCTTAAGCCATACCGATTTTACTATTCACTTGGCTTTTCAACGGTAAGATCTCTATAGATCTATTGTGGACCAAATGTAATATACACGCTGTCAACACATCAGCCACGCTAATCCCACATGTGCCTTCCCTGGCAAGAGATTGAACCAATTACGGTTTCGGCGAATTTAAAGACCTTTTCTCTGGCCTTTCCTCATCATGGTCTTACACAAAATTCCCGACGCGTGCACGGTCTTATTTGGTCGAAACGCATCACCCGCACCACCTGCAATGCCGTGTTCTCGGCCCTCCACCATGTCCAGGGCACGATAGCGAGGATGATTTGCGCTTCATGCTCTTCAGTGACAATGAACTTTGTCGCTCCTCGTGGAGACCCTGAATTTATGATTTTAGAGCAAAAATCGGCTCTAACAAAATTCGGTCCCTCATCATAAACCACTTCAACACAATGTTTTGCAGCTTGTTTACCAGCCCACATTCTCAGTTGTCTGCATCACGACTGAGTCCTGATTAAGTTTTCCTGGCCGCTTGTCTTTCAAACACAGTTCCTTCCCAGCAAGCCGTGCCAGATATACGGGGATCAAGCTCTACAAGAGTCACTGTGACAGGCAAACAGGCTATAACGATGGAGCTTTACGGTTTTATGAGCGGAAAAGATAGTCACGTAGAGCCGGAGCGAGGCTGAACTGTCCAGATTACATAGGGAGCGCTGACAAGATAGTGTGGAAACCATTGGTGATCACCCTTATTCGGAAAGGGGGGTACCACTTGTTACGTGGTGACAATTATTACAACGAGCGTGCAACTGTTTAGATCAGTCACTTGTTTGATCATTCAGAATTGGAGAATGTGGCAAACCGCTCCGCGAAGCAACTAATAGCGCTCGGGGCTTTCCCGCCCAGAGGGCTTGTAGATTCCCGTCTTAGGCTGGGGAAGAGAGCCTGCTTGAAGTGTAATAACTTGCTCGCTGTGAAGTGGAGGGATAATAGGAATGTTTTCGTTCTTACCTCCCTTCATGCAGACACGACAGTCCAAATTCGTACGGCGGCTGGGTGTTGTGACGAAACCCCTCTGTATCCACGAATACAAACTTAATATGGGGGGGGTGGACCTCAACGACCAGTTGTTGGCGCCGTACCTAGTTGTCGTAAGGCTAGACGCTGGTACAAAAAATGTGTCTATTTATTTATTCAAATTGGCTTTGCTGAATGCTCATGTGCTATACGGAGCTTCAGGCGGGACGTTAACCCTTCCTTGAATTCCAGGGAGCGGTTGTCATGGAACTCCTGTATCCAGGCGATTCCACACCTCACCATCCCCTACCAAATGCAGTAAGCCGGCTGCATGAGAGGCATTATCCTTATGTCCTCCAAAGTACCCCTACCCAACGAGCCCCCCAAAAAAGATGTCGTGTCTGTACATAGCGGGATTAGGCGTGACACCCGTTATTATTGTCCACGCTGTCCTGACAATCCTGTCTCTGCGTTGGTGAATGCTTTGAACGCTACCACGAACTAGTGAGGTTTTAGCGTAGGGTACAGCATTTCACAGGCTAGGATACACTTTCACAGGGTCTCAAGAATGCCATCGCATTTGAGACCCGACCGTTGCAGTTAAAATTATAGTTACAGGGTCTCAAGAATGCCATCGCATTTTGAGACCCGACCGTTACAGTTTAAAAATAATAGTTATAGTTTAAAAAAAAAGTGTAAAAAATAAAAAATAAAAAAAAAAGTACAAAAAAAAAAAAAAACCCAAAAAAAATATAAAATAAAAAAACCAAAAATAGTTGTCGTTTTATTTCTTCTCTCTCTCTATTGTTGCTCTTTTTACTCTATTCTATTCTGCAATGTTTTATTATGTTTATCATGCTTGCTTTTCAGGTATGTTTTATTGTTAAACCATTTTTTTGTTTTCAGGTGCGCCATTCAGTTGCAGCGTGGATTATTTATCTTGACAGCAACAGCGTTTGCTCCCACGATACATAAAGCCGCGACTCAAACACTGTAGGAGGTGATTTCACCACCACAGTTAAAAAAAAGATCATATATGCCGAAGCATGGGGGCAGCAGAGGGCGGAGGAGCGATTTGCTCCTAATGCCACGTACATACGGTCAAAAAAGTCCGACCATGTGTACGTGGGCATAACTTTTTTGCGGGAGGATGCCCCCATGCTTCGCAATATATATATTTTAGGCACCGGTTGCTTTAACAAATTGTTTTATTTTTTACTATGTTTTTTTTTTGGTATTTGCTTTGCAGTTATGGTATGGTAAGGTCTTACTGTTATACTCTAATGTTACTTTGTTTTAATGTTAACCATTATTTGCTTAGCAGGTACGCCATTCAGTTGCAGCGTGGATTTATTTATCTTGACAGCATCAGCGTTTGCTCCCACGATACATAAAGCCGCTACTTCCAACGCTGTAGGAGGTGATTTCACACCACAGTTAAAAAAAGAGCATATATGCCTGAAGCATGGGGGCAGCAGAGGGCGGAGGAGCGATTTGCTCCTAATGCCACGTACATACGGTCGAAAAAAGTCCGACCATGTGTACGTGGCATAACTTTTTATGCGGGAGGATGCCCCCATGCTTCGGCTTATATATATTTTAGGCACCGGTTGCGTTAACAAAATGTTTTATTGTTTACTATGTTTTTTTTTTTTGGTATTTGCTTTGCAGGTATGGTATGGTAAGGTCTTACTGTTATACTGTAATGTTACTTTGTTTTAATGTTAACCATTATTTGCTTAGCAGGTCCGCCATTCAGTTGCTGCGTGGATTTATTTATCTTGACAGCAACAGCGTTTGCTCCCACGATACATAAAGCCGCGACTCCAATGCTGTAGGAGGTGATTTCACCACCACAGATAAAAAAAAGAGCATATATGCCGAAGCATGGGGCAGCAGAGGGCGGAGGAGCGATTTTGCTCCTAATGCCACGTACATACGGTCGAAAAAAGTTCGACCATGTATACGTGGCATAACTTTTTTTGCGGGAGGATGCCCCATGCTTCGGCATATATAAATGGTGCATGTATGCCCATCATTAGAAGTGGGGTGGATGAAGGGAGGTATTCTAATGGTGGGCATACCCACCACGCCATTGGGAAATTGGGAAAGCATTTTATCACACCAATCTTGGTGTTGTCAGATGCTTTGAGGGCACAGGAAAGATCTAGGGTCTAATAGACCCCAATTTTATCAAAAAAAGAGTACCTGTCACTGCCTATTGCTATCATAGGGGATATTTACATTCCCTGCGATAACAATAAAAATGACAACTAAGAAAAAAAAAATGGAAGGAACAGTTTAAAAAAATAATAAAAAAGCTAAATAAAAAGAAAAAACTAAAAAAAAAAAAAAAAAAGCACCCCTGCCCCCCCACTTTTGCGCAAAGGCGAACACAAGCGTTGGTCTGGCTCATATGTAAACAGCAATTGCACCATGCATGTGAGGTATCACCGCGAAGGTCAGATCGAGGGCAGTAATTTTAGCATTAGACCTCCTCCGTGAATCTAATGTGTAACCTGTAAAGGCTTTTAAAGGCTTTTAAAAAATTATGTAGTTTGTCGCCACTGCGTGTTTGTGCGCAATTTTAAAGCATGACGTGTTTGGTATCCATGTACTCGGCCTAAGATCATATTTTTTATTTCATCAAAAATTTGAGCAATATAGTGTGTTTTAGTGCATTAAAATAAAAAAAAGTGTATTATTTCCACAAAAAATGCGTTTGAAAAATCGCTGCGCAAATACTGTG
The DNA here is from genome assembly GCA_028564925.1 of Lithobates sylvaticus. Taxonomy (NCBI): domain Eukaryota; kingdom Metazoa; phylum Chordata; class Amphibia; order Anura; family Ranidae; genus Lithobates; species Lithobates sylvaticus. The sequence continues at coordinate 790,692,854 of CM053026.1, forward strand.
AGGAAAAAAAAAATGCAACACCCACCATTTTAATCTGTAGGGCCTTTGCTTTAAAATATATATAGTGTTTGGGGGTTCAACGTAATTTTTCTTGCAAAAAAAAAATATTTTTTCATGTAAACAAAAAGTGTCAGAAAGGGCTTTATCTTCAAGTGGTTAGAAGAGTGGGTGACGTGTGACATAGGCTTCTAAATGTTGTGCATAAAATGCCAGGACAGTTCAAACCACCCCACCAAATGACCCCATTTTGGAAAGTAGACACCCCAAGCTATTTGCTGAGAGGAATGTTGAGCCCATTAAATATTTTTTTTTTTGGTCCCAAGAGATTGAATAATGAAAAAAAAAAAATAATATTTTTTTTTTTACAAAAACTTGTCACTAAATGTTATATTGCTCAAACATGCCATGGGCATATGTGGAGATACACCCCAAAATACATTCTGTTGCTTCTCCTGAGTACGGGGATACCACATGTGTGGGACTTTTTGGGAGCCTAGCCGCGTACGGGACCCCAAAATCCAAGCACCGCTTTCAGGCTTTCTAAGGGTGTAATTTTTTTATTTCACTCCTCACTGCACATCACAGTTTCGGAGGCCATGGAATGCCCAGATGGCACAAACCCCCCTCAAATGACCCCATTTTGGAAAGTAGACACCCCAAGCTATTTGCTGAGAGGTATGGTGAGTATTTTGCAGATCTCGCTTGTTGTCACAATGTTTTGAAAATTGAAAAAAGAAAAAAAAAATTTTTTTTTCTTTACTTTCTTCATTTTCAAAAACACATGAGAGCTGTAAAATACTCACCATGCCTCTCAACAAATAGCTTGGGTGTGTCTACTTTCCAAAATGGGTCATTTGGGGGGGTTTTGTGCTATTTTGGCATTTAATGGCCTTCGAAACTGTGATAGGTAGTGAGGAGTGAAATCAAAATTTGCACCCTTAGAAATCCTGAAGGCGGTGCTTGGTTTCGGGGCCCCGTACGCGGCTAGGCTCCCAAAAAGTCCCACACATTGGTATCCCCATACTCAGGAGAAGCAGCAAAATGTATTTTGGGGTGCAATTCCACATATAACCATGGCATGTGTGAGCAATAAATCATTTAGTGACAACTTTTTGAAAAAATTTTTTTTATTTTTTTTTTTTGTCTTTATTCAATCACTTGGGACTAAAAAAAAAAATATTCAACGGGCTCAACATGCCTCTCAGCAAATAGCTTGGGGTGTCTACTTTCCCAAAATGGGGTCATTTGGGGGGTTTTGTGCCATCTTGGCATTTTATGGCTTCAAAACTGTGATAGGTAGTGATAGGTAGTGAGGAGTGAAATCAAAAATTTATGCCCTTAGAAATCCTGAAGGCGGTGCTTGGTTTTCGGGGTCCCGTATGCGGATAGGCTCCCAAAAAGTCCCACACATGTTGGTATCCCCGTACTCAGGAGAAGCAGCAGAATGTATTTTGGGGTGTAATTCCACATATGCCCATGGCATGTGTGGGCAATATATCATTTAGTGACAACTTTGGGCAAAAAAAAAAAACAGTTTGTAATATTCCCGCAACTTGTGGCAAAATATAAAATATTCCATGTACTCAACATGCCTCTCAGCAAATAGCTTGGGGTGTCTACTTTCCAAAATGGGGTCAATTTGGGGGGGTTTTGTGCAATTTTGGCATTTTATGGCCTTCGAAACTGTGATAGTAAGTGAGGAGTGAAATCAAAAATTTACACCCTTAGAAATGCTGAAGGTGGTGCTTGGGTTTCGGGGGCCCGTACGCGGCTAGGCTCCCAAAAAAAGTCCCACACATGTGGTATCCCCGTACTCAGGAGAAGTGGCAAAATGTATTTTGGGGTGCAATTCCACATATAACCATGGCATGTGTGAGCAATATATCATTTAGTGACAAACTTTTTGAATACATTTTTTTTTTTTTTTTTTTATTTTGTCTTTATTCAATCACTTGGGACTAAAAAAAAAAAAATATTCAATGGGCTCAACATGCCTCTCAGCAAATAGCTTGGGGTTGTCTACTTTCCAAAATGGGGTCATTTGGGGGGGTTTTGTGCCATCTTGGCATTTTATGGCCTTCAAAACTGTGATAGGTAGTGATAGGTATTGAGGAGTGAAAGCAAAAATTTATGCCCTTAGAAATCCTGAAGGCGGTGCTTGGTTTTCGGGGTCCCGTATGCGGATAGGCTCCCAAAAAGTCCCACACATGTGGTATCCTCGTACTCAGGAGAAGCAGCAGAATGTATTTTGGGGTGTAATTCCACATATGCCCATGGCATGTGTGGGCAATATATCATTTAGTGACAACTTTGGGGCAAAAAAAAAAAAAAGTTTGTAATATTCCCGCAACTTGTGGCAAAATATAAAATATTCCATGTACTCAACATGCCTCTCAGCAAATAGCTTGGGGTGTCTACTTTCCAAAATGGGGTCATTTGGGGGGGTGTTGTGTGCTATTTTGGCATTTTATGGCCTTCAAAACTGTGATAGGTAGTGAGGAGTGAAATCAAAAATTTGCACCCTTAGAAACCCTGAAGGCGTTGATTGGGTTTTCGGGGCCCCGTGCGCGGCTAGGCTCCCAAAAAGTCCCACACATGTGGTATCCCCATACTCGGGAGAAGCAGCAAAATGTATTTTGGGGTGCATCTCCACATATAACCATGGCATGTGTGAGCAATATATATCATTTAGTGACAACTTTATGAAAAAAAAAAAAATTTTTTTTTTTTTTTGTCTTTATTCAATCCCTTGGGACTAAAAAAAAAAATATTCAATGGGCTCAACATGCCTCTCAGCAAATAGCTTGGGGTGTCTACTTTCCAAAATGGGGTCATTTGGGGGGGTTTTGTACTTCCTCTGCCATTTTAGCACCTCAAGAAATGAGATAGGTAGTCATAAATTAAAAGCCGTGTAAATTCCAGAAAATGTACTCTAGTTTGTAGACGCTATAAATAACTTTTGCGCAAACCAATAAATATACGCTTATTGGCATTTTTTTTACTAAAGACATGTGGCTGAATACATTTTGGCCCAAATGTTTGACTAAAATTGAGTTTATTAGATTTTTTTTTATATAACAAAAAGTAGAAAATCTCTTTTTTTTTTCTTTTTTTTCAAAATTTTCGCTCCTTTTCCGTTTATATCGCAAAAAATAAAAATCACAGAGGCAATCAAATACCATCAAAAGAAAACTCTATTTGTGGGAAGAAAAGGACGCAAATTTCGTTTGGTTACAAAATTGCATGACCGCGCAATTACCAGTTAAAGTAGTGCTGTGCGAAATTGAAAAAAGACCTCTGGTCCTTAAGCTGACAATTGGTCCGGGCTAAAGTGGATAAAACGAAATAAAATCAAGTAAATATAAATAAAACAAAAAAATAGCCCATGTGATGCTCTATCTGCCGCAGGATCCGGTTTGGGTGCGATCGAGCAAGCAATTCTAGCCCTAGACTACTCCACTGTAAAAAGCAAAACTATGTCAACCTGTTAGAATTTTTTAAACGTTGGCCTATGGAGGTTCTATTTAAGGGTCTAAATGTCCTAATCAGGTTTGAACGCCACTCCACGAGACAGCTTGCGCATAAAAATGTCTTTTTTAAGCGCGGCATGTTGGCGTTAAAAATTTACTCAGCGTAACCTTTATCTTTCCTACTGATATATAGATAAAAAATTGGAGACTAAAACTTTACTCGTTCGTCCTTATTTTCTTTATTCAAACTATCAGTGTTTTTTTTCCCATCCTACAAGATCGCGCTTGCAAGACACCGTCTGTCGCAAATACGGCTGTGAAATAAAGTATTGCAACGACCAAAGACCATTGTTATTCTCTAGGTGTGTTAGAAAAAATAACCTGTATATAATGTTTGGGAGGCTGTCAAACGCAATTTTTCCTAGCAATAAAACCTGTTTTTTAACACATGTATATTTTTTTTTTACAACCCTAAAAAATCCACAACGAGGCTGCGCGGTCTTAAAGATGGTTTTATATGCGTATTTTTTTTCCCCACAAAAAAATTGCATTTGAAAAACCGCTGCGCAAATTTTGTTGTGACATATAGAAAATTGCACACACACACACATCACGTTTATTACTATAGCCGGGGCCCTCTGCTAAAAATTTCTCTAGCTAATATATAAATGCTGAGATTTTTACATGTAGAGTGGGAAGTGTCAGAAATTGGTCTCGGATACGAAGTGGTGTTAAGTATGATTATTTTTTGTTTACTAACTTTTGGGCCCCCATTTTCATCCACATTGATAATAATAAAAATCAGGAGATATCCATTACCTATGTCACCTCACCTAATGAAAGCTCGTTCTGAAGAAAAAAAATCGGTCTATCAGTATAATCCCACCTGGCCTACACTAAGTAGTTGCTGATGATATAGCCACAGTTTTTGGGCGTTAAGTTTTGTTTGACATCTGGTCATAAACTGGGAGGAGAATGCTATTCTGTCCAACCCTTGTTAAAAAATGCAACTTTTTACTACAAGTTCTTCAAACATTGTTTTCATTTAGATTTAATATGTTATAACCACTTGCCACTTCAGTATAACGAGTAATAAATTTAATTCTTGAATGGCAAGTGATTTATTATAGGGATTAGTTGGGATCGCTCAGCAGCAAGCACATGAATCCTGGTATCACAATTCTCCATTACGCCACCACCATATCACTTTTAGCTTTCTTATTTTATCCTAAAGTATGAAAAAAAAAAACTATTTGTAAACCACCCCGTCCTCAGTTTCACACACCAAATGCACATGTAGGTCTTGCTACAGCTCCTTCTGTAATACAGTAAATTGCTATCACTCAATGAGGTTACCGAGCAGTGAACATCAGAGGGGGGTGAAAATAATGAATTTTACATGCCAGAGCGTCACCTTTAACTCTAAAAACTGATAAGCCTGTAAAGGCTTTAAACAGATACTGCCTATCGGACAATTGTAGGTCAGTGTACTTCTGTCGCTATTTCACAAAGCATGGCACAATTTAAATTTAAAAATCATCCGCTTGGCAATTAATTTTACCCGACGCGTACCATTATCTTTTATATTTTAGCAATTTAAAAATTGTGTATTTTATATTGTGTTTGTGTGCAAGTAAAAATCAGACCTCACTGTCTGTAAATTCAGCTGTCTTTGCAGGGCAGAGGAGAGGATCATGGATCTAACTGACCCCTGATTTTTCCATGGAAAAGTCACTGTATTTACTCGAGATATAGAATAGAGCCTACCCGACTATTCATGCCAGTAAGGCACCTTATTGTTACACACCTAAAAGACTGGGAAAACGATATTGACTCGAGTCTTAACAAGCATAGGGTGAGGAAAGATGCAGCACTACTCGGAAGTGGTAAAGTATAAGAAGCGTCAACGCATGCCTCAACTATGCGCAGCGCTCACTGTTGCCCATGTTGCATGTTTCACTAGTGCCCAACACCCTGCATCACAGAGGTCTCCTGTAACACTTCAAAATTGGGTAGGGTTTTCGTTTTTAGGGGTTCCTAGATGCCCCTAGCTGACAGCAATGGGTCCCGAAATGGAACAATTGCTGCAGATATACACAGTTTGACCAGAAACTTTGGGGCCACTGTATCTTCTGGCGCCACTTGGTGCTAGGAAATTTGGATATGTCTTGTAGTGTTGGTTCCACTTACAGACTGTTGCCCATCACCAAATTCGCGGGTTCCATAAGCAATCAACGAATGGCCCCTGCTGTTACGATGGCCTCCAAAATTGGGGTCAGAGAAAATTGTCAAGCACTTTTCTGGCAGACTCGAGACTGATCACTTTTGACACAAAAAGAACCGACATTTGGAGCCCCGTTTATCTCGAGGGCCACTTTAAAGCTAGGAAAACCCCAAATGGAATATGTTGGTAGTGTTGGTTCCACTGCGGTTTTTGACATACCAAATTTGGGGTTCTAGCACCAAGTGCCCTGAGATAACGGTGGCCCGCAAAGTCAGTCGGAAAATTTCATTTTGTTTACTGCAGGAAAAAGCTGCTTGACTGGAGTATAAGCGAGTGGGGAGCCTACTTCAAATCAAAAAATAATGCGTGCTGAAAAAAAAACTCGGCATTATACTCGAGTATATTATGGGTACCTGTCTCCACAACTTGTCATAGCACACCTCTAAAAGACGATATGAAGAAAATACATTTTTAAAAAAACAGGTGTAAAAAAACAAAAAGTCATATTTGAGAGGATTCCTAGTTCGTACTCAAGCGCGATCTTCTGCACAGCAGTCCCCTAGATTATGGAGAGGCTCAGAGCAGCCTTACATAACTAATTTTATAGAGGAAATTGTAAGCTCACAAACGAATTCACTTTCCACCACCGCGTACATTACAGCGTGCGATACAAAGAGAAATGCTGGTGCATTTCAGTAAGAAAAAGAAGGTAAGTGCACTCTGGACAAATAGTGGGTGTTCGTACCTAGTTCTACCTATGTAATCACCCCTAAGCTGGCAGGCACGATGGCGCAATAAGACAACATATACAATTTAATAGCTGTAAAAAATACATATATATTGAAACAGTATGAAACCAAGTTACTAGTTTTTTTTTGGATTGTATAAGTTGGTGCAAATAAGTGTGATGCGTGTGTTAATACAACAATACTCGAAATTTTGCTACTGCCTCGGAGGGGACAGGAGGGGGGGCGGGACAAGCGCTGTCAGATTACATATACATGCAGAATATGCTCCGTTTACAGCAGCAGGTCTTCTGTTAATATTGGAAAGCGCTCTCCCGTCCACTCCTGGGCCCGTCCATTGGACCAGTGTATCTGTCTATCATTAGAAGCCAGGTCTCCATGAGGCATGAGTACTCTTATATCTAAACCTGATAGATTCTCGCTGCGTATGTAATCATGCACAGCGGCGTCTGTCCCGCACACACTCCACTGTATGCACATCCGTTGGCAGCAGTAATCTGAGATGAGCCGGCTGCAGATGGGTGCATTTGGATCAGCTTGCATTCAGTGGCACATGTTAGAGCGCTAGCTGATGGGCAATTGATCAAGCTGCATTGATGGGCAATTGCAAAAGGCTGCAGATGGGCCATTGACTCAGAGCTGCATTGATGGGCAAATTAGCGCGATGGAGGCTGCAGATGGCGCTTATGATCTAGGGGGGGGACTGCAGAATTGAGGCCATAGCGTGAGGGCTTGCTATTGATGGGCACTGACCCATTCTTTTTCTTCAAAGTTTCTTTATTTAACAATGTAAGTTTTTCTTTCCATTAATACTTCCTTCTTTAACAATGAAGGTGGCCTGTTATTCATGCCTCGTGACGTGTTATATGCCAAAAATACGGTTATATAACAGAATGCCTCTGACGACATTATCATTGACATCGGAGCCACCACCCCCTGTACTCATTTCTGCCATCTATCCCCAGTATCGCTCATAAACTTCCCTGTGGTAAAGTCAGTAAAGTGGTTGATGCTAATCTAAGTAATCAGTATATTTGACATCCGGAAATCAATCAATATGAAAGTAAACCTATTTCCAGGATAGTTAAAGGGGTTGTAGAGGTGATGGCGTGAATGCGAAGCCGTGGGTGGGGGGAGATGAGAGAGGATGGGGGGAGGAGAGAGGTAGAGGGAGGGGGAGGAGAGGGAGAGGGGAGGAGGAGAGAGGAAAGGGAGAGAGGAGGGAGAGGGGACGGAGCCAGGCCGCTAGAGGACCGGGGGAGGGGGGAGCGAGAGGGGTGGCGAGATGAGAGGAGAGAGGGAGGGGGGTGATGGCCGGGAGGGGAGGGAGGCGAGAGGGGGGAGGGAGAGGAGAGGAAACGGTAGGAGTGGGTGAGCGGAAGTGGAGACCGGGGAGCGGAGGGGAGGTAAGGGAGCTAGCAGGAAGGAGGAGAGGTGGCTCAGGCGAGAGGAGAGGAAGTCCGAGTGAGGGGGGAAAGTGGACGACGGGACCCGCCCAGGGACGAGGAAAGAGGAGGGTGGGAGAGGAGGGACAGGAGGAGTAGGAGAAGTGGTGAGAGGAACGGAGTGGGGGGTGAGGGAGAGATTGAGGCACAGAGTGCGCGGAAGGCACGCTCGCTCGACCCGATCAGACGCCGATCGAGAGAGGAGTGGAGCGCGGCCGCGCGCAGCGTGGAGAGGAAACGGGCCCTCGTGGGTTGAAGACGTTAGGGGAGGGAGGAAGGACGACGAATAGGAGGGAGGGACGGTGAGCCGTGGAGAGGGGAGGAGGGGAGACCCGCAAGTGGGTGAGGGAGAGGTTGAGGTGGGCGGAGGAGAGGGGGAGGCGAGCGAAGGGTGGGAGGGGGGAGAGGGAGAGGTGACCCGCGGCGGTTGGGGTGGATCCAGAGCCGGGGAGAGACAGAGGGGGATGGCGGGGAGCGGAGGTGGTGGAGGGTCCGCGAGCAGACGGAGGACGAAGAGCTCGAGAGAGGATCAGGGAGAGGGGATGAACGTAAGAGAGCGTGGTGGGTGGAAAGGGGTAGAAGGTGGAGTGGAGGGAGGGGAAGAGCGAGAAAGGAAAGGCGGACCAAAATGGTGGGGGGGGAGGTTGGTCTGAGAGGAATGAAACCGGGGCATCTAATCAAAACCAGGCAGCACAGTAGAGCAACAAATTATACCAGAAGAGGCAAACTATTGGATCAGAATATCCAAGTTATATTTCATTACTGTACCATTGAGGGTATATACCTTCTGCCTTTAGAACACACTTTCCCTAAATAAATAGAGACTCCAATTCTGGCCAAAAAAATAAATAAAATATAAAGCACTCACCAGACTACAAGTATTTTAGCTGCTGCTCGAACTTTTAATATCAAAAAACATTTACTCGTCCACGGGATCCAGCGCGATGTTGGCAACCCGGATACCGATTCTTCACTGCCAGGCTTTCACTACTGACAGCATCGACACTAGTCATGGCGCTGCTCTTTGTGAAATGGTCCTGCAGTCTTCAAGGAACCTGTGTTATCCGTACCCAAGAAGGCCTGTCGGGGGGAAAGAAGGTGCGGCGGCGAAGATCAGAACGTGACCCCAACGGCAATCTGGGGGGGGGGGGGGGGGGGGGAAATAAACCCCTGAACTGGGAGTGGGTACACTGTGCCCTATACCAGCGTACCCGAACCACCCAAAAAAGTGCCAACTTGTGGCAAGTGGAGGGTGGCAAACAAGTGTATGACAGCTCCCCTGTTAGCGGTGGAGCTTCTCCACTTTATAACACTACATCGCCTCTGGCCACTTCTGACATTCACCTCTCATACTCTGTTAAAAATTAGCTTTTATGCTTTGACTAGAAATCATTTCATAGAAACCAACGAAACTTGAGTGATCACACACACAGTTTAAAAGCAGGGGCCCCAGAGACATAAAATTGTTGGGGGTTACCAATTTTCTTTATGCACCACACAGTATTTGCTAGTAGACAGATTGCTGTTTTGCAAATTTGCAATAGTTTTTGTGTTGGGGAAAATCACAGAAAACATATACACATAAAACACAATAGAATTACCTAATTGTTTGGTAAAATTATATCGTCTCAATGGATGCTTCTCGCATTAGTAAATTAATACCACCCTACCCTGTTAAGCTTTTTTTAATTTTGGGAGCTGCTTCACGGAACGAACGATGAATCAACGCGTTACACAATTATTATTAGCCATTTGATTGACACTTAAAATGACATTTACAGGTTACTACTATTAGAGTCACACAGGAGGTCCTGGGTGCGACAAATTTAATTTGGACCTCTACTGGTAACATTTGGAAAAAAGTAAAATGCTAACACCAGCCGCTCATCCCTAATTGTGACACTAATATGTGAATACTGTAATATAAATATTACCTATATAAAAATATATTAGTATATACCCACAAATACAAAAATATAATAATTTATACATAGCAGCAAGCATAATAATATGTGAGATATACAACATAATCCAGAAATCTTTAGACAGTGAAAAAAAGCCGCCGCTAAAGTGATTTCTTATGAATAAAATCAACATGGAAAACGCTTTAAAAATGTAAAATTATTGAAATAAAAACTTATTGAAAAAAAATCTGTAGTGAACAAATTGTATTACAGACAATAAAAGTCCAACTCAAGCTAAAAGTTGATGGTACACAATAGAGAAAGTTCCCTATGGTGTCATGTAATCTTCTCCAAAAAAACGTGAATGTGCAAAGGAACTCACACCAACGTAGATCATTAATCCACCACCCGCTCTAATTGGTTGTGCTTACCAGAAGGCAAGCTATTGATAAGCCGTGTAACTCGAAAAAGTCTTCAGGTTTGACCAAACCACTAGGTATCAGCCTCTTGAATCGTTCGTAGTTCGGCTGGTTGACATAACGCGACCAATTCAATCCTGATCCTCAGGCAAATCCTTCCCTTATAGGGTGTTAAATGGCGATCGAACTCCTCCCTAAAGTATCAAGCCAGGGAACCATTGCACTCTTGTGTAATTGTAAGGGCAGACCACATCATGTTGCGTCGGAGCTATATGAATGGGATGCTTATTGAGCTGACGTCCCGAGCTCAACCGGTGACAGGTCTGTTCTGAGCGTCACAGCCGGGCATCAATGTCTACCAAAAATGCATGGCAGGCATAGAATCTAAACAATATCTTCCTCAAAGTTCTCTTTTATATGATGAATCTGTACTGTTCCTAAGTGCCACTTTAAAAGTACCACACGTAGGGAGTACATTTTCTTTTTGTTTATACTTCTTGGATGTGGGCAATATTTACGAAGAATTCAACCACCGATGCAATTGTGTCAAACTTTTTTGAGAATGCGATGTTGCTGCCCATCATTTGGGAAAAATGACATAAAGCTTTCAAACTGTTCAGAAGTCTCCTTGAGTGCTCTGTTTGTGGATTAAGATCAACTTGGGGGAGTTCCTTTTCACAATTCACGTTTTTGGGCAACTACTAATGTCACCATAAAACTTCGGTCCCTTTGTTGCTCCTACCATCAACTTTTAGCTTGAAATATTCGGACTTTATATTGTATGAATATTGATGTTCACACAGATTTTTTTTTTTTTTTAATAACCTTTTTATTTCAATAATTTTCATTCTCTAAGCGTTTCTCCCACTGCGTAACATTTCTGTGGCGTTACCAATCACTCCAGTAGTGATGTAGTGGAGGCAATAACATTTACATATGATTGTGTGCTCGGACCTACGTATGCATTTACCTATAGTGCCAATGAGCTACGGTGGGGAAAAAGGTTTCTATTTTAATAATTTTTTTATTCTTTGTTTTTATCCACTTCTTAATTTTTTTGTTCATCGTTTATGGATATTACTCAAGGGATGAAACATTATCACTTGTGATCAGCCGGAACAGATCTGACAGGTCTTTATGGAGAGATCGGGGATGTTCCTATCCTCAGTCATCTATGTGCGTCGACTGGCATGAACTGCATGGCTTCAAGTCCCGGGTTCCCCGGAGGGACAGGAGAATCTGAGGGAACAGACTGCGGCGGAGGTAGCTGTTGCCCCTTCCAAATAGCCCGTTTAAACAGAGGTCCAGCGGCTAATTTGCTATTACTAAAGTTAGTCCTCTAGGATACCACCTTTCTTACATGAAAGGAGAGCATATGACTCGGCTAAAAACAAAATAGATAATCGGAGATGATACCTGTAGCTGGCAGGCATCATTCTGGTATTACCACTTCAATTCTGGCTATCGGTATTGGTACAATTAGCGGAGGTGAAGTTGTTGAATTATCTTCCTACTTTTCTCAGGTTTACCTATGCAGACAGCACACCTGTCACACTCTCGATAATCTCTATTAGACTAATAAGACACTTTCGCTCCTTGTCAATTTAAGTTTAATAAATTGTGTGTAGAAAGGGATTACATGACAGAAATGCTGGAAACTCTTCTTTAGTCATTCGTTAATTACAGGCACTGTGATTCCACCCATTGCTCATCACGAACACAGCAGCTCTTACGGCAGCAGCGAATGTGAATGCCGAGGCAGCCAATAGAAGTCAGATCTGCCAAGGGTCACACAGCATCGGTTCTGCTGAGGACCCAAAGCACCTGCACCAGCCAGACACTCAGCGCCAGGGAAGTCAACAGGAGGTGCCACTTCCTGTTATCCATAGTTTGAGTGAAATGGATGTGGGAGAGGACAATACTACCTCTAACCCTGCTCACAAACAACGCTATTCTCACTCGAGCCTGCATCGGATACATGGAGACCAGCAAAACAATACATTGCACTCTTTGCAAGAGCTTATGATTGATTTTTTTTTTCCTATCCACAAACAGTGATAAGGAAATCAGAAGAGTTTGCCACCGAAGGGTCCAGCCCATGGGAGATACACGCCCTCTAAACGCTAGAAAGACCTCCTCAAACCTCCAGTTTGTATATGAAATTGATGGAATTTTGGGACATAAATTAGAAACCTGTTTGTACTTCTATGTGTACCATCTTTTTTTGCGTGCAGGTGTACAGCAGAATAGTTGAAGAGATATTTAAAAATAAAAATAAAAAAATTACAAAAAAAAAAAAAAGTTTTAAAATACAAAAAAACTGTATATTGGTAATGTTTAAGTATCAATCCATGTTTTATATCATGATTTACAGTACTGCGAGATTCTCGGGCCACACGGGTGGTGCTGTTAAGGGCATGGTGGAGTGGATTTTAGTGGCACTGAGTGGGAGCGTACATTCCTGGCAAGGCTGCTCAATTTGTTGGTGACAGACACAGCTTCTGCAATTTTGGTGAGTGACCACATGCTGAAAGCAATTTGCGTGTGGGACACACTTGCTTCTGCATCATTTTATGCGTGAAACAGGCTGCTGCAATTGTGGGTGACTACAGGCTGCTGCAATTGGTGCGTAGACACATGATGGCTGTATTTGGTGGTGACACAATGCTGCTGAGCTTGGGTGTGGTGTACACAATGCTGCTGTATTTAGATCGGTGACAGGCTGCTGCATATTTGGTGAGTGACACATCGGGATGACTGCATTGTGGTGGTGACACATTGCTGCTGCATTTGGTGGTGACACTTGATGACTTCATTTGTGGTGACACATGATACTAGCTTTTGGTGGTGGAACATATGGCTGCTGCAAATTTGATGGTGACAGCACTGCTTGCAATTTGGTGGGTGACACATGCTGCGGCAATTTGTTGGTGACACATGACTGCTGCAATTGTGGTGATCATAACACACATGCTGCAATGTGGTGGTGACACATGCTGCTAATTTGGTGTCGGTGACACATGATGGCTGCATCTTTAGGTGGCTGCAACACATGCTGCTGCATGTGTTGTGGTGGATCACATGCGCTGCTCTCATTTGGTCGGTGACACATAATGATACCTGCTTTAGTCGGTGACGACATATGCTGCGATGCAATTTGATGGTGTATACCAGGCTGCTGCAAATTGGTGCGTGACAAATGCTGCGGCAATTCAAGCTTGGTTAAGGTGGACAACAATGCTGCGCGCATGCTTTTGCTGGGTATGACACATGCTGGCTGCATTTGGTGGTGACACATGCTGCTGCAAATTGGTGGTGGACACCATGCTGACTGCATTGGATTGGCCGACATCCATGCACGCTGCAATTGGCTGGTGGGACTACAAATGCTGATGCATTTGGTGGATGACACAATTAAGCAGCAACTTCTCCGGCTGGTGACAACAGCGCTCTGCTTGAATTGGTGCGTGAAACATGCTGCTAGCAATTTTGGTGGTGACCACATGCTTGCCATTGCAATTGGTTGTGTCGACACTCTGACTGCTGCAACTTTGGTGGTTTACACAATGCTGCTGCTATTTGGTGGTTGATGACACATGCTGCCTGCATTTTGGTGCTGTTGACACAGTGACTGCTGCATTTGGTGGGTGGACACATGCTGCTGCAAGCTCTCTTTTGGTTGTGAATAACATGCTGCTGTAATTGGTGGTGACACATGATATGCTGAAAATTTGGTGTTAATGACACATCGTGAGACTGCTTCATTTAGGTGGTGACACATCTAGCTGCTTGCAATTTGGGTGTCAGTGACACATGGCTGCCTAGCATCTTTGGTCGTGGTGACTACATGCTGCAGCTATTGATGGTGACAGGCTGCTAGCAATTGGTAAAGGTGGACACCATGTCTGCTAGCAATTTGGTGGGTGACACCAATGCTAGCTGCAATATTCGGTGGTGCACAACCTTACTGCTGCTTACTTCGGTGTCGGTGACACATGCCTGCTTGCAATTAGTCTGCGGGTGACACATGCTGGCTTGCAATGGTGGTGACACATGCTGCTGCCAATTGGTGGTGACACATGCTGCTGCTGCAATTGGTGTGGACATATGCTGTTTGCAATTGAGTGGTGACACATGATACTGAAATTTGTGGTGACGACATGCTGCTGCTTTTGGTGGTGACACATGCTGCTGCTCTATTTAAAAGTTGACACAGGCTGCTCGCAAATCCTTCAGATGGTGACAGGCCTGGCTAGCAATTGAGTGGGGACATCTTGCTGCTGCACACAATTTAGGTGGTGGTACACATGATGCTAGCAATTTTGGTGCGTGGACATCATGCTGTCGCATATTGGTGGCGTCGACACATGCGCCTGATATATTGCGTGGTGACATACTGCGGTTGCACATTGGTGGTGACACACAGATACTAGATAACACACTGGTGAGTGACACAACTAGCTGACCTGCCATGTTGGTGGTGACACATGGAAACCCTGACAATTTGTTGGTGAGCGACACTGCCTCGCTGCATGATGTGGTCGGTAGATCAACATGACTGCTCGCAATTGGTGGTGACAGACATGCACGCTGACAATTGGCCTGGCTGACATATGCTGTCTGCACTCATGGTGGTGACAACATGAGTACTGAAATTTGCAGGTGGCTGATCACATGCTGCTGCCATTTGGTTGGGTGACACATGCTGCTGGAACTTTGACATGCTTGACACAGGCTGCTGCAATTGGTGGTGACACATGCTGCTAAGCATTGCATTGGTGGTGACACAGCAGATGCTGCAATTTGGTGGTGACACATGGCTGCTGCAACATTTGGTGAGCAGTGCCAAAAAAAGAAAAAAAAAAATTAAAAAATACTAATATAACACACACATAGTTGTTCATCTCAAACTGCATAAATTATATATTTTCTGTATAATCTGTATATATAAGATTAGGGCAGGGTAGAGAGGATAAAAGGGCAGAGTTGAGGGTATCAAGGGCAGCAGCTGGTGGAGCCTGTTTAGGTCACAGAATGGCTTGGCGGATTTGGCCAGAGTGAAGGGATTTGGGCAAGGTGGAGCAGCATTAGGGCAGAGCGCTGGAGTGATTTATGACGCAATAAGTGGAGTTATTAGGTAAGGGTTTGGAGAGCAATATAGGGCAGAAGTGGAATGGATTTGGGCAGGGTTGTAAGCAGCTAAATCTATGCTAATATATACCTAAACATGTATACATATAGCGTTTATCTGTGTATAACATAAAAGTATGCTTTTATATTCACTTTGTCCTTACGGTACCTGAAGATGTTACGGGCAGATTGGTAGTGGGTTAGGGCAGGAGACTTGGAGTGCGGATTTTGGGAAAAAACCAGGTGGGAGAGGATTAGGGGCAGAGTCGGAGCAGGAATACACAATTTACACGAGCAGGGTAGGACGCCGGATTAGGGCAGGGTTAGAAGCGGATTAAGCGAGGGTGGAGCGGATCAGAGCACACAGTGCGATAGAGGTTTTTGAGCATGGTACAGGAGAGGAATTACGGCCATGGTGGAGCAGATTAGGGCCAACAGGTGGTGCGGTCTTAGTGTAGGGTGGAAGCGCGGATTAGGGCATGGTGGAGTGGAATTAGCAGGGTGGAGCAAATTAGTGGGTAGGGTGGAGGGATCAGGGCATCCTTCACGTGGTGGAGTCCCCGCACCGTCCGGCGGTCCCCGTGGATGCTGGGCGAGTGGAGTAGAGCAGGTGAATGGTGGTATCCCTGGGTTTAGAGCATGGTTGTACGTGGATTAGGGCAGGATGGAGCGGATACAGCGCGGCGAGAGTGGAAGGCTGCTATTAGGGCAAGGTGGAGTGGATCTTGTGAGCACGGGTGGAGCTGACTTAGGGCATGGGGGTGGAGCGGATTAGGGCAGCAGGTGGAGTGGATTATAGGGCAGGGAGGAGTAGGATTAGGTTCAGAGGTGACGTGATTTCTAGAGCATGGTTGGCGAGCGACTTTAGGGGAGGAGAGGAGCATATCAGACGCAGGGTGGAGCAGTATTCCGGTCTTAGGGATGGGGGCGGGAATCAGGTCTGAGTGCGATTGGATTAGGGATTAAGTGGTGCTGATTAGGGCAAGCTGCCTAGATTAGATTAGATTAGTGTAATGTAGTGTAGTCGTAGATCTTGTATAGTGTTGTTTTATGGGGGTGGCATGGCCATGACATAGGGATATACCTATGCGATCGCACACAAGCTTGAGCTAATCCTAGAGTCTCCAGAGAGAGGAGGAAGAGCGCAGTGATGAGGTGCAAGAGCATCGTGCACACTACTAAATCAAAATCTGTCTCTATTTGCAAAGTCGCAAACTACACCAATCTAGTATAATCCAGAGAGTGGGCGTGACCAGAGTGAAATATGGTTCATCTAAACTTTAAAAAACTACAGTATATGGGTCATCGTAATACACACATTATCTTGACACAAACTCTCATGTAGATGTCAGGGAAGAGTGAGAGGTGGGGGGGGGGGTTAATACAACAAATGAGTCCATACTGAGTTTGTAACATTGGTACAAACACACACAAAAAGTAATTACGTTACGCAGAAAAAGTAACTGTGGATTTTTTTTTTTGGTATATTTATTCTGAGAGTGTGCGGCGTATCGAATTAGCTGTCAGAGACAAGTGTGTCGACTGGTTCGACCACACTCACAAAAGTCTATTTCCTTGCAATTATATATAATACATTTGCACCAAAATAATTGACTAAAAAAAAGGTCGTAGTTCCCCCCATAGCACAGATATAATAATGTTTCCCCTCCCTGTACCCTACATATAAAATACACATCTGGAACCACCCCACTCTACGTATATCGTAAGATTCCCCCTACTAGGTACTCCCATACTAAAACGTACTGTTCCCCCCCCAACACACATAGATTTGTTCCACTCTGTACTATATGTTTGCCCCCCAAAATCACGAGATCGGAATCGTTGCTCTCCGGTTATCAGAGTCACGGTCGGAATCATTTTTCGGATCAGCAAATAAATAATTGAATTTGCAAAAACCTGTGAAAAATTCCACCACCATAACTAACCCACTATTGGCTGGTAATATCCCACCCAATTCTCCCCCACTGTAATATTGGCTGTTATGGCTGGGTACGGTCTGAGCCTGGGCCTGGGTAACAGCTGGGCATACCCGCGAAGTATGGAGCTGGGTATTTACCGTGATATTGGCAGAGTATCTCTGCAGAAGTATGGAATTGGGTAAGTACCAAGTATTGCAGAGTATGGCAGATGTCTTGGCACGCAGTATTGGCAGGTGGTTGCAGAGGATTGGCAGGGTTATGTTGCGAGTATTGGCCGGAGTTGTTGCAGAGCCGTATTGGAGGGTGTTGCAGAGTTTGGCAGGGTGTTGGAGTACTTTGGCATGGTGTTGCAGATTATTGGCTGGTGTGGCGTGGGATTGCAGAGTATTGGCAGCATGTTGAAGGAGTATCTCGGCAGGGTGCTATTGCCGAGTGATTGGCAGGGTGTTTGGCAGAGTATTGGCATGTGCTGAAATATTGGCAGGGTGTTGCAGAGTATTGGCATGGTGTGGCAGGGTTTGACAGATTATTAAAGAGTATCTGCAGAGTATGGATGGGTTTTTACCGAGCATTGAAGAGATATGGCAGAATATGGTGTCTGGTATGCAGGAGTATTGGCAGGTTGTTGCAGACGTATTGGCAGGGTGTTGCAGGAGTATTGCAGCCGGGGCGTTGTTGCAGAGTATTGGCAGGGTTGTTTGCAGAGTATGGCATCGGTGTTGCAGAGTCTCTTGCCATGGTGTTGCAGGGTAGTGCAGAGTATTGGCAGGGTGTTCTGCAGAGTATTGCGAATCCGCGTGTTGCCAGAGTTTTGACAGGTGTGTTGTTGCAGAGTATTGTCAGGGGTGTTGCAGGACGTATTGCGGCACGGGTGTTGCAGAGTAGAGCGCGCATCGGTTATTGCAGAGTATTGCTGGAGTCATTACCGAGTATTGGCTGGGTCAATGCGAGTATTCTGGCTGCTTAGTACATTGCAGAGTATTCGGCAAGGCGTTTATGCAGAGTTTTGGCAGGGTTTGCCTCGAGTTTTGGCAAGGGCTTGTTGCCTGGTGTATTGCGCCCCTGGTGTTGCAGGGTGTCTGCTGTCGCTTATTGGCAGGAGTGGTGCGCAGAGTATTGGCAGTGTGTGAAGAGTACTTGCGCAGGGTGTTGCCAGAAGTATTGGCCATGGTGTGGCAGGGTGTTGCAGTGTATTACAGAGTAATTGCAGAGTCATGGCTGGGTATTACCGAGCATTGCAGAGTAAATCGAAGATTATGGTGAGGATATGGCTGTGAGTCTTGGCTTGGCGTGTTGCTGAGTATTGGCAGGGTTGTTGCAGAGATATTGCAGGGTGGTTGCAGAGTATTGGCATGGTGTTTGCAGAGTATTGGCATGGTTTTGCAGTGTCTGCTTGGAGTGGTGTTGCTCGGGTAGTGGCAGGAGTATTGGCTGGGTGTTGCAGAGTTTTTGCTTGTGTTGCAGAGTATTGACAGGGCTGTCCTGCCCAGTCCGTCCTCTTGACAGCGCGTGTTGCAGAGTTCTTGGCAGGGTGCTGCAGAGTAATTGGCAGGGTTGGCAGAGTATTGCTGGGTATTTCCCGAGTATTGGCTGGTATTGCCGAGTAGTGGCTGGCGTTATTGATCTGCCGACGTCATTCGGCAGGGTATGGCAGAAGTATTGGCAGGGCCCTGTTGCAGAGTATTGGCAGGGTGTGTTGCACAGAGTATTGGCATGGTGTTGCAGGTTTGCTGCAGAGTATTGGCCGGGTGTTGCAGAGTAATTGGCTTGTCGGGCTTTGATCGAGTTATTGGGCATTGTGTGGGCGAGTGTTGACGAGTAAAAAAAAAATTTTTTTTTTTGACAGGGGGCCCCTGGTGTTGAAGCAGTATCTGACAGGGTGTTGCAGAGTATTGGCAGGGGTGTCCTGTTGCAGAGTATTGGCCAGGGTATTGCAGAGTATTGCTGGGCTATTGCTCGAGTTATTGCTGGGTATTACCGAGTATTGAGCTGGTCGATTGCCGAGTTTTGGAGGGTGTTGCAGATCTTATTGGCAGGTGTGTTGCAGAGTTTTGGACAGGTGTGTGCAGAGTAAGTGGCAGGGTATTGAGAAGCTATTGGCAAGGGTATTGCTGAGTATTGGCTGCGTTTCACAGAGTAGTTTGGTGGGTATTAATCCGATGTATTGCGAGTATGTGAAGAATATGGCTGGGTAATTACGTCGTGAATTATGCAGGTATATCGGCTGGGTTTTAGGGGTATTTTTTGGGCAGAGTATGGAATGGGCTATGGCAGGAGTATTGCAGTGTTATGGCTGGGGGATTTACGGGGTATGGCCACGAGTATGGCAGACACTATCCGCTGCGGCGAGGCCGGTAATCACGGCAGGGTGGTTGCAAGATTCTTATTGGCAGGGTGCTTGCAGAGTTTTGGCAGGGTGATGCAAGAGTAACCTGGCAGTTGTGTTGAAGTGTATTGGGCTAGGGTATACGTGCATGAGAGTACTTGGCAGGGTATGGCAGAGTATTTTGTGGGTATTTACCGAGTATTGGCGGGTATTGCGGAGTATTGGCAGGGTATTGCTGAGTTATTTGGCCAGGGTGGTCGCAGAGTATTGGCAGGGTGTTGCAGGAGTATTGGCAGGGTATTGCAGAGTATTGGCAGGGTGGTACTTGCAGAGTATTGGCTGGGTATCCGCAGGAGTATTGGCTGGGTATTAACGTGTAAATTGAAGAGGATTGCATGAATTATGGACTGGGTATTAAAAAATAAAACAGGGTATGCAGCTATTGATGCGTTTGGACTGGGTATTCCGGGGTATTGCAAGGAGGGTAAAAGGCTGGGTATGGCAGATGCTGTAAATTGCGGAGAGTTATGGCCTGTGTTATTTCGGGTTTGGCAGAGTATGGAAGAGTGATGGCTGGGGTATGGCAGCGGTGTTGCAGACTATGGGCAGGGTGTTGCAGAGCTATGGCAGGGTGTTGCAGAGTCATTGGCCAGAGTATTGCAGAGTATTGGACAGGAGTATTTGCAGAGGTTATGGACTAGGGCTACTGGCTGGGTTTATTTGCAGAGTATTGGCAGGGTAATTTCAGGGTGTTGCTACAACGTTATTGTCAGTCGTTTTGCCAGAGTATTGGCAGGGTATTACACTGGGTATTGCAGGGTGTTTGCAGGTGTTTCCTTTCCAGCGGTATTGGCTGGTATCTGCAAGAGTAAATTGCGGAAGGGTAATGGGCTGGCACTCACGACTCCTATCCCCTACCACATGTCCAGATTCCATGTTAAACACAGCAAGGGGACCGAGAGGAACCGTCATCATCATTGACGAACGCCGGTTTGTTTATAAGTGACTGCCGCTCCCGTCATTTGACGGAGCTATTCCCACTTGTAAACGGCCCCCGACGGGTGCACCAATACTGGCCGCCGCTCCAGGTCTATGCCCGAAGCCTGCGGCCTTGTCCTAAGACCGAGGCACGCGGACGCGATTCTGCAGGGATCCGCGCTGGGCGAGTAATCGGTAACGTGCTAAGTCAACAGCTCTCAATTCCGCCCCAGTTATTGGGTACGGCCAGATACCGCCGTCGGCGGTAAAAAGAGGGTTAAAAAAAAAATCAGAATTCTCGTTACCATCTATAGTTAACGGGCGGTACGTATCGCCGTTTACTTTATTCACGTTTGTTACATCTCCTGCCCGGGGCAGCGAGCCGTTTATTCTGAATTTTGTTGGTCTTACCTCATTGTGGTCCACTCCCTACAGACATCAGGGTCTATACATTACATATGTTTAAAATATTTAGATTTGTTCACAAGGGAGACCTTTTTGTTTTACTATGGATATAATACAGGGATACTGAAGTTGTGTTGCCTATTTCAAAGGTACATGCAATTTTAAGTGCTTGACTTATAGGGCATTTATATTAATTCGGTGCACATGACCTCTTCCTTATAAGATTTCTTCCTAAAAAAGAAACAATTGCATTAATGGATTTTGTGTGCCCTAAAAAATTATAACTTTAGTGTATTTTTTCACTAATATTCATGCATTTTAGAATACCTTTGTAAATTAATTATCACCGTGACATTCAACATTTACTAATTTTATACTATAGGTGTGTCTACACGTTCAGAAGAATACAGGACCTATGTAGGACCATAAGCACATTAACCCAATATCCCTTTTACCATGACCTGGACACTCTTTACCCCATTTTCTAACAAACGAAGTCATCCAAGGTTGGTGGTGTAAAAGTTCAGCCCTGTCAGTCAGCGGACCTTTTATTAACATAAAATATACATGTGTAATTTCTCATTAAACATTTAAAATTTAACCGTCCAACTTTCAAAATCTTTCAAATGGGTACATGGGTAGGGGGGGGAAACAACAAACCGACTGGTTAATCTGTACAACTTCTTTGAAATCTGAACCATCTTGTCTCCAGTCGTAATCCCTGCTGATATATGAGGGCGGGTACCACACCAGCACTAAGTGATCTACCCTTCTTTTAACCAGTCACTGGCTTTAAACCCCGTCACTCTCCTCAATCTGTCAAGCTACCATAACCATAACCACCCCCTTCCCATCGGAAGGGTACAAACAGGTTCCATTACCTGTACCTCCTATTCCTCCTCTTCCTTCCTACTCAAAAAAACGGCCATGGACTTGCTAGAAAAGCATTTCTATTGTTCCCCTTCACCTCCTAACCATTAAGGGAGGGCGGTGGTGGGCAATCGCTTCCATACACCACTCTTAGACTTGACATCACTTTTCCTTTCCCTGTTCATTTTTGCCTGTGCACCGACCCAGAACCTGTACCACACTCCCTTTTCTTAAAGCGCTGACAATAACCAACATAAGGCGGCGGGACGAGTGCTGTCACATCCGCTGTCATGATGTCAGCTGCGCTACATATCTTTTAGTTTTTTTGCTCAGGGAATCTC